>PVJX010042104.1:0-14330 GCA_004027295.1 Dolichotis patagonum
AGCCATGGAGCCAGCTGACTGTGGGCTGCAACCTCTAAAACCACGAGCCAAAATAAACCTGTCCTCCTTTAAGTTGCTTATCTCAGGCATTTTGTCACAGTGTTGGAAAACTGATTAACACAGGACCAAAGAAAGAGAAGCCTCACTGGAATCAGGGGTTGGGGTAGGGATGTGAGCAGGTGAGTTGAGTCCAGCAGGCAGAGAGACTGAGTTTCTGCCTGGGAGAGATTTTAGAGTTGACCTAATAGACCATTGGGAACTAGCTACCTTTGCTAAACAGGTGGTGCTAATTAATTGAGGATACTCAGGAGTCAATCAGCCGTTCAGCAACAAGTCAGCAGCCAAAGAGTTTTATTTATTAAAGAATATTTACACTGCAGAAATGCTTCTCAAACAGGTTTGATAACAGTCACTTGGGGACAGCAGTTAAAGCCAGAGATTGTTAAGTCCTTCTCATGGTGCTTATATTTTACAGAGTTTGGGATGGAATCCATACTTTCACAAGCTCACAGTCTTATTTATGCATAACTTGTTTCTAGGCAGTTAGACAGTGTACTTAGTAACAGATTTAGTGTTTTCCCTCATTGCGAATTTCAGGTGGGTTATGCAGAAAAAGCCCCAAAATCTTGGTAAGTAAAGCAAGAACTTCCATGATCTTCATTGGATCAATTAAACACAAATCATTTAATGGTGAATCCCCAACTTTTTACACTAGACATTTTTACACTAATTAGTTTCCGAATTGTAGTATCTGTGAAGAAGACCCAGTTGTACAGTTTAAGATAGTCCCTAAAATTGTCAACTGACAGTTGTCAGTTGTCCCTGACAACTGATTTATAATGACAAATTTGATTTTTACCCAACCATCATACTGCTTTGGTGTCACCTGTGTTTTTCTTTTTCCCGCCAGTAGAGGGAGCAATAACTCTTGATATAAGTAGCAGTCTTTTTTCCAGGCAGAAATAACGTCACCAATTTACATATTATTAAATGATTATGCTCTTGAATTGATAATTAATATACTAGAATTGTAATGTAGTCTATGTTTATTTCATAAACTTATAATTTTGGCATTGTTTATGATAGGCCTTGTTACATCTCTCCCGGTAAGAGCTGCTGTGCCAGCCCCGGTGGAAAGCATTCCCAGAATATACTTGGCCCTCTCTTGGCTTCTACTTTAACTCACGTTTTCCTCCCTGGGAGCATCAGTAGGATCATCTGCTAGCTGGAGACACAATTCAGAGACAACTTTAAGGAATCTTTCTTTGACCTTCCACCTCTTGAGCATGATTAGGTTTCTGTTTTATGCCTGTTTGTTTTATGTTTATTAGAAAAGGAAGTGGCTTTTATTACTCTATTGCATCATAAATGACTTGCTAAGTAAAATACAGAATTCCCAGTGAAATGTGAGTTTCTAACGAATAATAATTTCATTTTTTAGCATATGTCCCATGAAATATTTGAAACATGTTTATACTAAAATTTGTTTATCTGAGATTCATATGTTACCAGGCATTTGTATTTTTATTGAACGAGCCTGATTCTAATCATACACACTTTTTATCACAGAGCTTTTGTCTTGTTCTTATTCATAACTAGAAAGCACTGTGTCAACCTATGGCAGTTGTTCAAAAACGAAAGGTGCAAAAGGTTATATGTGCCAGATTCTGACAGGATAAAGACAAACACTTTGAATGCTATACCTGCTTTTGAATAACCTGTGTAATAGTACATTAGTGTGTCGAGAGTCAATTTTACTCATTCTAAAAAGAAAATAATCATTTACACAAAGTAGAAATTTAAGGACTTAAAAATAAAAATTGGAGGGAACATTGAAAGATATTTAAGCGCCTTAAAATAACTCATTGAGTTGTTAAGAAACATTATGTGGGTTAAGAAAATCCTCTTGCAAAATGATTATCCTTTACCAAAAAAGTGTGATTTTAAGAGATGCATTATGTGTTAAACCAAGACAACTTATAAGAAGATTATACTAGTACTATTTATTGTGTAGGAGAATGAGTTTATTTCCTTACTTTGACCTGAAAAAGAAAGAAAAGTGTTGTTTCACTATTACTCCAATTGAATAAATACACTTTGCATACTTAATTTAAAATATCTATAAATCTGGTTACTTTATTTATTTATTTATTTTAAATTTTATTTTTAAAAGGGGGTAAAATTAGACACAACAGAACAGAACAGAATGGGACATAAGAAAGCATAAATTTCAAAGCTAGACAACCAGAGATCTTCACTATCTGTCATATTGTCTCTTATTTTCTTTCAAATGATTGTCCATATCTTTGCATACAGGGAGCTCATACTAAATAAAATAGCCAATCTTTTCACAAGATGTATAGTTAACTGGCTCCCACTTGCTGGGTGGGGGGGACATAGGACGGGGGACACGACGATATGAGATGTTTGATTCTCAGCCCCCACGCCGGCAGGCTCACAGCTGCCCACCAGAGAGGGGAGGAGTTCCTTATTCTCCCAGCACCCCGAGTCAACTACATGGTGCAGGTCCCGAGGTACCTGGGTCTCTCTCCTTTGGGCTGCCTAGGGTCTGCCACACTCACCTGCTATTTCTTTCTGATGAATTGACCATTCCATTTCCAAAGTTCTGAAATTGCCAACAGACCACAGAAAGAATTCTCTTTAGGCTCCTGTTTGAGACCAGCAGCTACAGCAATCTGCTGGCCTTACTTCAAGGTCAGAAGTCTAGTTAGTTTAAACCAAACCTGGGGTATTTCTCTACCAGCATCTTAAAGTTTTGACTTAACGGATCCAGAAAAAAATTAGAGCAATCACTCATAATGAATAATCACATGACCAAGTTTCATTATACTCAACATGACTGGATATTATTGTGTAGAGAGATGAAAATACACTGACGTGGCCAGTTCAAAAGAACAGCAGTGTGAGCTGGATGTGGTGGCACTTGCTTGTAATCCCAGCATGGTGGAGGAGTTGAGGCAGAATCATAAATTTGAGTTTATCCTGGGCAACTTGGCAAATTAGCAAGCCCTTGGCTCAAAGTAAGGAAACTCTTACCCTGGAAAGAATGACCATCACTAAGAATTTAAAATAATAACAAATACAGTTGAGGCTACAGGAGAAAAAGAAACATTTTACATTCTTAGTGGCAATGTAAACCAGTACAAGAAGTATGGAGATTCCTCAAAAAAGTAAAACTGAGATTATATTTGACTAGCTATTCCCCTTCTAGGTATCTTAATGCAAGAGTTAAAGACATCATTTCACAGCGATACATTCATTCCCACATTCATAGAAGCACAATTCATAATAGTTAAATCTTGGAAGTGGCTTATGTGTCCATCGCCAGATGAGAGGCTAAAGATATTTACATGCAATGGAGTACTGCTTTGCCATAAAGAAGTATAAACTTGAGTCATTTGTAGGAAAAAGGATGCACCTTGAGACCAAAAACCATGTACACAAGGTTAAAGTACATGGTTTCTCTTATGTGAGAAACCCAAATAATAAATAAAGAGCAACATGAAAGATAGGAAATAGAAAGTTGGGAAAGAGATCTTTCTCAAAAGGGAAGGGGACCAAAGATGGAAGGAGTAGGGGAGAGAAAGGTAGCAAACAAGGGAATTAAGATGTGCTACACACATGTTGAACCCGGTGCAAAGAATGTAAACATCATGTACTGAAAACATGTACTAATAAACAACAAAAGGCACTGGGAACGTGGCTCATTGCAAAGGCTCTGGGGTCAACTTCCAGTATTACAACAAAATAAACCAAAATAAACCAAAACAAACAGAAGCCAGCATAAGACGTACGCAAATGCACACATATAAAATCACTATTGACTGAAAATTGAAAACTTTCAATTTTCATTATTAACAAAAGATGAAAATAAGATTTATAACACTGTGATAAAAATTCTTCACCTATATCTTGGTTATGGGCATGTATACACCTATGTACCTGTGTGTATGTATTATACAATTGTTACCAAGGAAATACACAGTAATGCAAAGGCATGTGTGCCAATAATTCCACTATGTTTAGAGAAAGGAAGGGATACTTATTGTTCATGGTGGCAGGGCCGAGCAGAAGTGACTCTCAGAGTGGCCAGTGCTGGCCTACATCTGACAGTGGGAAGTGTGAGCCCAGGCTTGGCTTTTTCCATTGGAATCTGTCCTCGGCCCTTCTGTTTTCTCGTGTTGAGATCTCACTCACCTCTCTCCTTAATCTGCAGCCATCTTTTGCAGATGGCCTCATGGACTCATTGTATTTCAACTGGGAAAACTACTCTTATTTCTATGACGTACAAAGACAGAATTCCTTCCTTCATCCCCTTTCAAGTAACAGCTGAAATAGATTGGGGGATTAATAAGAAATAATTACATAGTAGTCTACACTGACCATTGCAGTGAATCCAGAGGACCTTTGGATAGATTTTTACCATTTTAGAATTCTTCTAGGAATAGGTTTCACTAGCGCTTCTGATTATTTGTTCACTCCTAGTGTTTTGGTCTGAGGAAGACAATAATTACAGATTTTTCTATAATTATGTTCTACTCTGAGAATGAGGTAAACTCCACTGCTTGATACTTTATGTATGTTATATAATTTTCAGGCATTCATATTTGAAATGTATTTTAAACAAAAATATTAACATGAGTACTTTCAAATTAAACAAAATCCGAGGCTACAGATCGTATAGTAAATATTTTCTCACCTCTGACTTTTTTCTTTTTTTTCTTTTTTCTGTAGTTTGTGTTTTTTTTTAATTTTTAAAAAACAAAACAGAAAAAAGGGTAGAAATAATACAGAATTTAAAAAAAAAGTAAGAAGGCAACATTAGTTAATATAATACATAGTGTTTTCTTAGAAGTAGTTGTTCAAGTGAAATAAATCAGACTCACATTTGTAAATATCATATTGTCTTTCAAAAAATAAATAATAATAATAAAAACTGAAAGAGTAATAAGATCCAAAATATACAATAGATATTATAATAATGAAAGGGAAATAAAGTACTCAAAAGGAAAGAACAACTTGTAGGTGTCCACATATAACTCTATGTATGTTTAAGTGTGCAAGATAGATAATGATGCTATTAATTCTCTATTCATCAAAAAGAATAGTTTGTGCTGTCATTGATTTTCTGATTTTTTTGATCTTCTATAATGGATTCTGAAATTTTGTAGATCTTTTGGTATTCCAAATACTTTCAATATTCTTCTAATCAATTTGATTAATTCTTTCTACTTTATTACACTAGGATAATATATTTCTACATTATTCCTATGATCATTAAAAATTTAAAATATCAGATATCTGGTTCTTACCTGTTCAAACTGAATCCAGATGTTCACCTACTGAAAGAGTGCCAAGTTTTCTTCCCTCATAGATTTAACTTGGGAAAATAAATTTGGAACAATTCTGCAGGGACTATTGGTCACAGATGGCTGAGTGATAATAAATCCTCAGGTTGAGATGGTCCTTCTGGCTTACAGCACTTGAACTGATTTTAATAATTTAAAATACTCTGCATCTTCCAAGTAAACAAAAGCTATCTCTTAAGTTTTTTGTTTTTAAATGCAAGATACGCAGTTGTTTATGACATCTTAACTTTGTTCTTCCTCTTCATGCTATGGTTGTAGCTCTTCTAGAGATTTGTTTCTTCTCTCTGAGCTGTATAGAAGGTGGAGTTTCTTCCATGTTTAAAAAAATATCCTTCTTTCTACAGGTAACTTTCACTTGTATCCCACGCTGAGCTATAATGTACTTTCTCTCATTCATCATTGCCCTCATCATGTGGCACAGTACTCAGTGACTATTCTCTGAACTTTTTCATCAGTGGTTACATTTCTGGTGCTTAGGAAAATGCCTGGCATTAAAAAGTGCTCAATAAAGAATTAGAAGATAGTCTTTTAGGTCCATGGTTTATACTGAATCATTCAGATTTTCCTGTAAAGGATAAAAGGAGGGTTTAGTAAGCTCTTTAATCATATTAGTTAAAATAGCTTAACTATTAATTTTGTAGGTAAAAGAAAGTTTACATACTCCAGATCAAAGAAAAATTTGAACATAATTTCTAGATGTGATTCATTAAATTTGACAGCTAAAGAAAATTTTCTGATGCTATTTTTTTTGTCTTTTTGAGACAGGGTCTCATTATGCAGTTCAGACTGGTTCTGAGCTCACTTTGTAGCTCAGACTGGTCTAGAACTTGCAATGATTCTCCTGCCTCAGCCTCACAAGAACTGGTATTACAGGCATGCACCACCACACCCAGCTCTGATGTTAATTTTAACAACCAAATTCAAGTGAAAACTGATGGCACATTCCAATTAAGATAACTCCTATTAAGATAATTCATGCATGGGTGGTGGTGTTTCTAAAGGGACCACATAGGAGAAGTGGTCAAGAAGTAGAGAACAATGAAGAGTAGAGATAAGATGTAGGAACTTGGAAGCAGAAAATCATGTGTTTTGAGAGCTGTGACCTTCTGTGGAAAGAAATGACCACCCTGATGCAGCCTAACTAAGCTCTTCTCTACCCCTGTGGTCTCTGACTTGGGCTTCCTGTTACTGAGAGCACACCTGAGGAGAGGCCAGGACAGCCTGTTCCTGTGGCCCTTGCCTGTTGACCTCCCAAGGCAAAGGGCAGGATGGAGAGAGGGTCTGCAGGGGACTAAATGTAGTGTGTGCAGTAATGCTGTTCATTAAAATAAAGTCACTTTCTCTGTGCAATTCCCACACTGCTGAAAGAGAACCTCAAGCCAGCAAACCAATGCCCCATGTTGCAGGACTTGATTTGCATTTAATTTTTCTAGAAGAGATTAAAGCAACACTGGTCTTCAGAACCTTAATGGGGTGACAAGATATGACAGATCCGTGAAGATCTTCAATTGTGCAAAATTAGCCCAATTGTGAGTAATTGTGCCCTGCAGATTGCGTTGCCTGTCACCTCAGGTCCGCTTTCTTATGAGAGTCCAGGATCACATTTGCACTAATGGGATATTTTATCTCATAAAGGAATACATTTCTAAATGCACCAAAATGCTTTCCTCTTGCATCACTGTTTTTTAATAATGTGGAGAAACTTCTCCAATGGGGTTCACTGTGGATTGCCTGTAGTATATGATTTTTCTCTCCAAATGATAGCAATCTTCAATTTAAATTTGAGTAAATGGTGCTTTAGTTATGTGAAAACTCTCTTTATGCTTTGTGTTGGACTTAAACAGATGACAAGTTTCATATCTGACCAAAAAGAATATTGATGTCTAAAATAATTTTAGAACAGAAGGTTTTACACATATTGATTGTATCATATCACAAATATGAAGCATATAGTTGATATGTGAAATTGTCATGCTGACAAAGCAAATAAATACCTTTAAAATAGTATGTGTAAAATAGAAAACAATTCTCTATTCTGACATATATGCCAATAGTCTTCAAATGATAAGAGCTACCAGTTTAGGCAGTGGACTCTTGACTGAATCTCATAGTTTAAAAGTAGACCATGTGCAACATAGAATTGTAGAACTACTATGTCATTAGAAACACTGTGCAATACACAGTGTTTAAGATTGAAAAATGTGAAGTCTTTTGAGACAGATTAATTTAGCATGGTTAGCCAGTTAACAAGTGTGTTTTGTAAAACTTCACAAAGTGAGACTAGACTGTATCATCATTTTTACATAGTTGAACTTTGTCACTGTTGGGCTAGATTTTATAACAGGCTGACTAGTTTTCACTGAAAATTAATTCATTTAGGTAGCAGTACCTTTTGATTCGTTGCCTTTAGAAATTCAGTAGAAAAGTTAGCCTTTTACTGCCCATGCAAATAAAAATGTAAGATGAGATTTTTGCAAAGACAATTTTTGTAAAGGACAGTACCAATTGATCTGATTGCATTTCGGTAAAGGGGCAGCATAGTACAGGAAAGAGGAAGCTACATTTATAACTGTCCCATTGAGTTGGAGGTGATTAATAACTTGGACTCTGGAGTCTGACCATTTGAATCTCTACTTTTTCAGTAATCATAGGATCCAGAAAAATTACTTAGTTTCTCTGTGTTTCAGTTTTCTTATTTTTACAATGAAGATGTTCATATAAGCACTAAATAAGGTTGTAATGGTCCTTAAAATTTCATATATGTACTTTTTAAAGAAAGTACTTGATACACTATAGTGTTATAAAAGTATTAGCTACTACAATTAATTGTCAGTTCAAGTACCACTGTATTCACTAATGTAGGTAACTGTGACCATTACTAGTCTCAGTGCATTTCATTTTCATTAGTACCAATAGATATGGAGTGCCTCCACTAGCAGTAGATTTTTCTGACTATCTTTATGAAACAAACATTTGTTGAACCTCCATGTAATATTAGACAACATGGATAATACTGGGAAATGTGTATTAAATAAGAGAGACATAGACTCAATTAACACGAAGCTTAAGGTCAAGCAGGCCAGGATGATACTAGGGTAAGTAAAGCTCACGGTGACATGGTTGGGTCTAAGTGTTGGAGGTTGTCTAATCGCTTATCTTATGAATTATGAGCTAACAGTATCTTTTTTCTTTTTTATTTTACTAGTACATTTTAGATAAACCTGATGATAACATTCATCATAAGGAGTGTCTACCTCTACATACTATATCTTACTTCTTTTTTTCCAATTCCCCTTTCCTCTCTTCAGCCTCTCTTTTCCACCTTATGTGCAAAAGCTTTATTGCCATTTTTCTTCTATTCTTTCTCTTTTCTTGTCCCTTGTTTCCTTTCCCCACCCCCTCCTTTGTTCCCTTTCAAATTTGAACATTTTCTTTCCACTTCCCAATACCTATTATACATTTTGTTACTTATTTACACTTTCAGGTTCGCACACCACAGAAACCATGAAATATTTTAACACTTGTGTCAAGTTTATTTCACTTCATAGTATGATCTCAAGTTGCATCAATTTAGCTAAAAGTGTCTCAAGCTTATCCTTCTTTATGGCACAGTAGTACTTCATTGTTGAAAAAACTCACACAACTTCTTCATTCATTGGTTGAAGGGCATTTGGGCTCTTTCCAATATTTAACTATTATAAATTGTGCCACTATGAAGTTGGTGTGCATATACTGCTGTGGTGCGTGCTTTTAATTCTTTTGGGAAGATACAAAGAATGGAAATAGATGAATCAAATGGAACCTCTACTTTTCATTTTTTGGAGAAATTTCATGCTGATTTCCAGTGGTTGCACAAGTCTACACTCCCCGCAATAGTAGTGCAGTGTTCCTTTTTCCACATAGACCTGTCAGCATTTGTTATCGATTAATTTCTTGATAATAGCCATTTTTTTCTGAAATGAGATGGAATCTCAGGGTTGTTTTAATTTGTGTCTCTTGAATGATCAGTGATATTGAACATTTTCATATATTTATTTGCCATTTCTACTTCTTCATCTGAGAAGCATTTATTCATTACAGATGCCCATTTTTATATTGAGTCTAAAATTGAGGAGTCTGATTTTTCAATCCTTATATGTTCTAGATGTTAGAACATTTGTCTGAATATTTGTCTGAAGAATAACTGGTAAAATTTTTCCCATACTGTGGTTTGTCTATTCACTCTGTTGGTGATTTATTTTGCCATGCAAAAGCATTCTCTGCAAAAGACCTTAGTTGTTGATACTTTGTGATAGTTCCTGTGCAATCAGAGTTTTGTTCATAAAGTGTTTGCCTACACCAATGTCTTCAAGGCTATGCCTAGTCTATCTTCTAGCAGATTTAGTCTTTGTGTTTTAATATTTAGATCACTGATCCATTTGGATTTCAGTTTAGTGCATGGTGAAAGGTATGGGCCTAGTTTTAATCTTTGGCACATGGAAAGTTAGCTTTTCCAATACCATTTATTAAGGAACTTATCTTTCTTCCAGTGAAGGTGTTTCATACCCTTGTCAAAGATAAGTTGACTAATTGTATCTGTAGTTGTTTCTGCATCATCTAATCTGTTCCATTGATCCTCAGGTCTGATTTTCTGCGAGTACCATGCTGTTTTTATCTCAAGAACTTTGTAGTATAATTTTGAGTCAGGGATTGTGATGCCCCTGCCTTGCCTTTGTTGCCCAGGACTTCTTTTTCTAGTCTATATGTCTTATGACTCCAAATAAATTTTAGGATTGTTTTCTTTAATACTATGAGTTGTGTTATTGCAATTCTGATTGGGATTATATTAATCTATATAAAAATTTTTGAAGTAGGGCCACTCCCAATATTTTTGTTCTTTCTATCTGAGAAAAGGGATATCTGTCATTTTTTGATATTCTCTTTGACCTTTTCCAAAACACTGTAGTTTTCAATGTAGAGGCCTTTTATATCCTTTACTAGATTGATTCTTAGGTACTTTATATTTTAAATGCTATTGTAAAATGTGTTCCTTAATTTCTGTCTTAGTGAATTTGTTATTTGCATACAGGAATATTATTGATTTCTGAATGCTGATTTTGAATCCAGGTATGCTACTGAATTTGATTATTCATGTTTTGGTGGAGTTTTGGGGGTTCTTTGTAGAGTATTATGCTTTTCATGAATAATGATAATTTAACTTCTTCCTTTTCTATTATTATTCCTTTTATTTCTTTCTTTTATTTAATTGTTCTGGCTAATAGTTCCAGAACTATGTGAATAAGAGTAGTAACAATGGACATCTTTATCTTGTGCCTGGTTTTAACATGAAAAATTTTCACAGTGTTTGCTCATTTTGTATAATTTTGGCTATTGGTTTTTCATTGATGGCTTTTATTGGATTGAGATAAAGACCAATAGGGTTTCTGTAGGTTTTTTTTAAATCATGAATGGGTTTGGGACTATGTCAGGTTCTTTTTCAGTGTCTATTGACACATTGACACAATCATGGGTGAATCCTAGCTGGTCATAGTGTATAATTTTCTTGATGATTTGCTTCATTCCATTTGCCAGTATTTTATTGGGGATTGTTGCGTCTATGTTCATTAGGGAAACTGATATATAGGTCTCTTTTTTGGTTGTATCCTTCTCTGGTTTTGGTATTATAATAATGCCTGTCTCCAGGAATGAATTTGGGAGTAATGCTTCCCTTCCAACTTCATTTAAGGTTTGAGAAGCAGTGGCTTCTCTAAATTTCTTATAGAACTCAGCAGTGAAACTATCAGGGCCTGGGATTTTCTTTGTTGGTAGGTTTTAAATTACATTTTCAATTTCACTGACTCAGACTGGTTTATTTAGAATTTTTATGTATTCTTGATTCAGCTTTGGTAAATCTATATATGAATCTGTCCATTTTGTCTGCTTTTCATCTTATTAGTGATGGACCAGAATCCACATGAAGCCAGACAGAACACTCTGCCTCGAGTGACAAGCTTTATTGGCATTATTGGGTGGGTGGAGGGCTTCCTTGTGGATTAAGAGCTTGGGGCCGGGGCTTTTAAGAGTTGTTCTGGGAAGAAGGTGCTCTGTAGGTGAACCAGGTATGAGTAGCAGATTGTGATAGAATCTGTCATATCTGTCATTCTTATGTGGAGTTGACTTTTGCAGTTGGAACAGTTCTAGGAAGTTTCTCTTCTTGCACCTCAAGCATGAACAGGTTCTGGGGGCAGGCCGACCCTTCAATTAGAATGTAGGTTCTCAAAGTAGGTATTGATGGTCTTGCAGATTTCTGAAGGATCTGTTGTGATTTCAACCTTTTCATTCCTAATTGTATGATTTTGAATCTTTTCTTTCCTTTTTTTGATAAATTTGGCTAAGGCTTTTTAAAATTTTATTCAATCTTTCAAAGAACCAACTCTTCAATTCATTGATTCTTTGTATTATTTTCTCGGTTTCCACTTCATTAATTTCTGCTCTGATCTTTATAATTTCCCCCTTGCATGAGTTTTGTGCTTGACTTGTCCCTTTTCTAGAAACTTAAGTTTCAACATTAGGTTGTTTATTTAAACTTGTTTTTCTGATATGGGAATTCACTGATATAAATTTCCCTCTAGGGACTGGTTGCATTGTGTCCCATAAGTTTTGGTATGTTGTATTAACATTACCATTTAATTGTAGAAACACAATTTCATCTGTGACCCATTGGTTGTTCAGGAGGGTTCTATTTAATTTCCATATGTTTATGAAGTCCTTGTGGTTGCACTATGGATTGATAATATGTATGCGGTAATTTAAATTTCTTTGCATTCATTTAAGCATGTTGTATCAGCTAGTATGTGGTGTGTTTTGGAGAACATCTTTTGTACAGCTGAGAAGAATGTCTATTCTGATGTTGTGAGGTGGAACACTGTAGACATCAACTAAGTTTATTTGTTCAAACGTTTGGTTCAGTTCTCTTATTTCTTTGTTCATTTTATATCTAGTTGATCAGTCTATTTGTGACAGTGGTGTATTGAGATCCCAAAATGCTTATTTGATCTTTCATGTTCACTGATAATTGTTTTATATAGTTGGATGAACTGCTATTTGGTTCATGTATATTTATGATTCTTATCCCTTTCTCTAGGAATGTTCCCTTTATAAGGATGTAGTGACCATATCTATCTCTCTTAATCATTCTTGACTTGAAATCCACTTTGTCCTCAAATAGACTAGATACCCCTGCTTTTTTCTGGATTCCTGTCACATGGAGTGTTGGTTTCCATCCTTTGCTTTTCAGTCTATATATTTGTTTTTTTAATTAAATGTGTTTTTTGTATGCAGCATATTGTTGGATCTTGCTTTTTGATACATGCCAGTCTGTTTCTTTTAACTGTTGAGTTGAGACCATTAACACTGATGATGTATTGATATGTAATTGATATGTATTGACTTATCCTTGTCATGTTATTTTCCTGCTCTTGGTTTCCTTCTCTTCCCCTCTCTTTAATTGCTTACCTTGCCTGGTGGTTCTATCTTGTCAAGTTCATGGAGTTTGAGTCCTTGTTATCTCTTTCTAGAATTTCTTTCAGAACATTTTGGAGTACTGATTTGATAGTCATGAATTTCCTCATCAATCTTGAAAGATAATTTTGTGTGGTACAGCAGTCATACATGGAGTTTGTTTTCTTTTTTTTTTCTTTTTTAAAAATTTAATTTAAAAGAAGAAAACACAAAAGAGAAAGAAGGGTAGCAACAATACAGAATTCCAAAAAAAAAAAAACCCACTAAGAAGTCACTGCATGATAAATTACATACTGTCATCTTGGAAATAGTTATTCAACTTACAAAATTAAAGCACACAAAGTAGACATTCAAACAGTGAGACTGTTAACAGTTCTGCTCAACGATCTAACAAAAACAGTAATATGGTCATCTCTTACACACTTAAACATACATGCAGTTATATCCTTTAGAGCACTTTCTTTTCCTCTCTTATTTACAATAGCACTTACACATTTTGGTTTTATTACTCCAACATATATTACTACTTTTTACACTAGAGACACAATGTGATATTTATAAATATCATTCTTATTTATTTCACTAATGAGGATAGTCTAAAGTTGTCTCCATTTACCTATGAAGACCTGAAGATCATCCTTCATAGCTGAGTAGTATTCCATTGTATAAAAATACCACATCTTTTTCATCCACTCTGCAGTTGATGGGCATCTTGGTTGTTTCCAAGATTTAGCTATTACAAATTGTGCTGCTATGAACATGGGTGCACATATATCACTGTGATATGACCTTTTCAGTTTTTCTCAGAAAATAACCTGGAGGAGAATAGCTGGGTTGAATGCAGCTTCCAATCTTAGTCTTCTGAGAATTCTCCATACTGATTTCCATAGTTATTGCACAAGTCTGCACTCCCACCAACAGTGGAGCAGTATTCTTTTTTCCCTTCAGCCTTGCCAACATGTGGTTTTTTTTATTTTAAAGAGAATAAAACAAAAGAGGACAGAACAAAGCAGATCAGAACAGAACAACATAAGCCAACACAGCACTTTACAACAAGACAACTGGATATTAACAATAGATACCATAATGTTTCTTTCTTTGTAATACTTGAGCATGGCTTCAAATACAATAATATCAAACATTAAAAAAATAGTATAAAACCATTCAAAAGAATGAAAGAATTACAGAGTATTCTGAACCAAATAACAGAAAATGATCAATGGCTACTATGATATCTCATTTTCCATAAAAAATTTGTTTATACTATTACATATATTAAAATCTCAATAAGACATCACATGATAGAACCAATGGTAATAGATGAATAAAAGCATGGTAGGACTTCAAAGCAAGATGATATTAAATCAGCAATGGCTGCCATAATGTTTTGTTTTCTTCAAAACAGCTGTTCATACCATCACACATAATGAAGTCAAATAA
>PVJX010042105.1:0-14333 GCA_004027295.1 Dolichotis patagonum
AAGTCTCGTAGTGTACACAGTTAACATTGCCCTTCATTGTTTAAAACATTACAATTCTCCACATACTTTCAAACACTGTATGGGCCTGTGAAGTTCAAGCTTGATTGTTTTCCATGTATTCAGACTATTTTGACATTTTGTTTTGCTTTGTTATTTAGATATCTTCTCTCTGATAATTGTATAGAATTTTCGTATTATAATTTTTAAGTGCATATGAATTATTGCATTTTTATTTGATTGTAATTAAACATGTGCTAACCTGAAATGTTCATCCACAGGTACTATGAGGTGGAATTTGATTAAACAATTCAAACACTCTTCAGAAATGTTGACCTGTTGAAGTATAGAATCAGACATCAGTATATCTTATCTATGAATTTTTTATTAATATACCATCATAACAAAAACTTGGATGCACCAAATACAGCTTTAAGAATACGAGAGGTCAAAAACTAATGGACAGTTATTTTCTAGCAAGGTTTTCTTTCAAAGTAATAAATTAAAGGGGATATAACTCAGAGCTAAAACATTGGGTTCAGTGCTCAGTAAAAAAATGAAGCAATATCTACTGAAATTTTTCATTAAAATCTCAAGTTTTCTATAGTTTGCTGTAGTATCAATTGATTGTACTGACTCATGTACATATTCAAGAGACATTGTATCTTATGTTCACCAGGAATATAGCTGATAAGTAAAGTCTGAATTCCCTGAAATATAAATTAGGAAATTTATTTTTGCAAGTCTTTCATAGATCCATAAATATAAGTTCATTAGTAATTTTACATAACCAACAGCAGTAAATGGCCAGATCCAATGTTTAAGACAGGTCCAAGGATGAATATAAGATGAATAATATTACATTACTCATTATGTTCATCAGCTTCTGACCAGAACTCTGATAATTATGAATTGGTCCCCTAATTATTAATTTATAATGGTGTAACTGTCCTATAAAAGACAAGGAGAAGCTGACCTCAATTTATGAGAAAATATTTAACAACTCATATGCATCCCAGGGATGTAATTTTAAGAGAATAATTTAATCTTTGACAGTCTCCAGGACAGATTTCTTAGCAATTGTGTCACTTTTTCACACCATCCTATTACAAAAATTCTCTAAATTCTTTCATAACTAGTGAAGAATGTAACTGAAATTCAATAGACCTAATGTTAACATTATATTTTCTTCTCAAAGGGAATGATTTCTGTGACATTTTTGCATGTTTTACTTTAATACAAAAATGATTAGAGAAAAGATCAGAAATCAGAGAATATTTTGAATTCATCAATGTCATGCTTTAAATATTCAGGAAGATTCCTGAAACTTCCAATGATTTCATCTGCCCTTATTGTCTCCAAGACAGCAGCAGTGAAATTAATTTCTAATTCATCCCGTGAGGCCAAACTACCCTTATAACAAAATCAGAAATACACATTACAAAAATACCAATGCAAATTAATTGCTTTCATAAAGATACTTTTTTTTCAGAATTAGGACTTGAACCTAGAGCCTTAGTTAATGCTACACAAGTACTCTGAACTCAGTTTGCAAGGTAACATGGAAAGATGTTTAACAAAGTATTAGCAAATAATATTCTATGATGTATAAAGGATTTGTGTACCAAAGCCAAGTGTGATTCATCTTAAGTATACAAGGGGTATTAAGCTTTCAAAAATCAATTAATTCAATCCTTTAATCAATAAATGAATAAATAGTAAAAAATCACGTGATCCTATGATGGAGGAAATACATTTTATAAAATTCAGTGCTTATTTCATGATATAGCTCTATTCAAACTAGGAATAGACAAATACATGTTCAAATTAGTAAAGAATATTCTTATAAACCTGTAGATAACATCAAACTTAATATTGAGAAACCTGGCCCCTTTATGCTGAAAAACATGAAGATTTTCTGTTTTAACATGTCTCATACAGTAATTTCTTGCTAATGCAATGGAATAAGAATAAATATAAACTAGAAGAAAAATGAAGTATTATTTGACTTGAAAACATAATCACCTTCCTAAAAATTTTAAAGACCTTTTTGTTTTGACAAATAGAAAACAAAATGAAGTGTGTGAAAGATGAGAAAATGAAGGGAATCAAGAGATTGGCTGGAGATGGGATGGAGGGAAGTGAAAAAGCACAAAAAAGGAAATAAGATGTATTATGTGGGTGAACCAACTTCCTGCAATGAGTATAAGCATCATACAATATACATATGTATCATACACTAAAAAAAGAAACACCTAAAACTACTAAGCCATCACAGCATGGGTATAAAATATAACAATATTAAAAGTAAACCCTTGCCGGGGATATAGCTCAGGGGCACAAGCGCTTGCCTGGAAAACATGAGGTTGTGAGTTTGATCTCCAGTACCAAAAAACCCAAAAATTATTTTTAAAAAAGTAAGTTTTTTCAATGTGTCAGCAATGAAGAAAAGAAATATAAAATTAAAAATATATTACTATTTACCTTTACTCCCCATATAAATAGGCAGAAGTCTAACAAAATATTTAGAATATTTACAGAGAAAATTACAAAACTTGGGTGAAAACTATCAAAGAGCTAAACATATAGTAAGTGAACCAGTCATCTATGTTAATGTTCAGGAGGACCCAATATTGCCAATGTATTTCACCTCCCACGTCCGATGTACAGAGTTAATGTATTTTCAGTCAAAATCCCGTAAGATATTTTCTATTTATCAGCCAAGAATTCTTATATTTGTGGGGCTAGGTCTATGACTCAGAATTAATTGTCCACTCAGTAAAAAACAGAGTTGAAGGACTAACTACCCAAATTCAAGATTTATTATGTAAGTTTAATAATCAAGATAGCTTGTTACAGATCTCAGAGTAGATAAAGAGAAGATAAAACCAGAAAAGCAAACTCACGAACTCATGAAAATACCTTCAATTGATCACTGATAAAAAAAGACCAATAAAATGGAGAAAAGACAGTCTTTTCACCAAATGACTTTGTAGCAACTGGACAGATGCATCCACAATAAAGCTAAACACAGATTTTATCGCTGTCACAAAACTGAACTAAAATGGATTCTTTTAATTTAAAATTAAACACTATGAAACCCCTGAAAAGTAGCAGAAGAAAAATATGCTTGACCTTGGGTTTGTTGTTGGCATTTTAGATTCAACATCAAAGTCATGATTGATCCATCAGAGAAATAATTGATAAACAGGACTTCTTTAAAATTGAAAATTGAGCACTGCAAGGCCCCATCAAGAAAATGAAACACCACAGACTAAAAAACTATATTTTCAAAGATAAAAGTGATACAATATTATCCAAAACACAAAAATTAAAAATAAAAATCTCAAGAAATTGAAAAACTGGACTAAAACATGGACATAAAACCACAGCAGACACTTCATCAAAAAAAAAAAAAAGAAAAGAAAAATGGCCATGCCAAGAAAGCATATAGAAACATTCTCAATATCATGTATAATTAAGACATTGAAAATTCCAGCAACAATGTGGTATCACTACCCTGCTATGTTTTCATCATTGTGACAGTTTAAAGGAAAGGTATATTCGGGTTTTTTTTCTTTTCAGAAACATATGCTCTTATTCTTGACTTTGTTATTTTGAGGCGAGTTGTCTCCATATAGCACAGGCTGATCTTCAGCTGACTGTGTAGCCCGGACTGATCTCAAGCTCATAGCAGGCTTTGTTTGTTTGTTTGTTTGTTTCTTCAGGCTTCTGTGTGTTATATGCACACATACCACCAGGCCCGGACGGAAAGGTTTATTTGGGCTTATGGTTTTACAGGTGTCAGTTTATCAGAAGCATCAAGATCCAGACTTCATGGCAGACAGACTGAGTGGGTCAAAGCTGCTTCCTTCATGAGAGCCAAGAAGCTGAGTAAGAGAAAAAGAACTGTAAAGGAAAGGATCAGGAACAAGATACAGTCGCTAGTCATGGACCTGTGATCCACTCCCTACAAGTGGGCGCAGTCTGTAACTTTCAGTAATGTCATTGAATCATTCTTATCTACGTACTAATCCTCGTGTGAAGTTAGAGCCTTCACGATTCACTAGAATTCTCAGAGCACCATTTTCGATCACACGCGAACAGAAGGGCAGCAACTTCCTATTAAGCTTAGGAGTGTCTGAAGAACTTTGTAAAATTACAGTATTTGTGTTTTTCTCCAAAATCGCAGTTCACTTTAAACCCTACTTGCTGAGGAACCGAGTTACAGAGCTTGCGTTCCAACTGTTCATTTTGAGTCTGTAGTTACTTGTGATGGTGGCCCCTAAACAAACCAGCAATTCCTGCGTTCTGCTTATCTATAAGCCTCTGGATCGAAGGGCGCATCGCCTCCTGCTGGAGACATCTGGAAATGCGGGAGCTATTTCTCTTCTTATTTCCAGTACAACTCTCCTATGCTCTTCCTTTTGGTTCCTGACTGCTTTTTCTCTATGTTGCGAGGCCACAAACCTGGCACATAGGGTAACGCCAATAGGATACACATAAAAACCAACAGATTTTTTTTTAAAAAAAAGAACATAAACTAGAAATTTGTGGAGGGAAACTATCAATTATCAATTCACATAGGAAATAGCATTGCTAATAATGAAGAAAATCTAAACCAAAACTGAGATATGAATTCTGCCACAGGAATCTGGCATAAAATAAATTTAAATATGAAAGAACTAGTTTTGGTGGAAATGTAGCAAGAAGAGTCTTACAATACTGTGCAAATGGTATACTTTAAATCCCACTTTGAGGGCTGGAGACTTAGGGGCATAAGTGCCTTCCTGGCAAGCACAAGGTCATGAGTTTGATCACTGGTACTGAATGGATGAGTGAATAAATAAATAAATAAACTCCCACTTTGAGGAAGAATTTTGTAATACTTCGTAAAATTTTCATATGACTTGGCACTCTGAAATTCTAGTTTGAATTATTTATACAAGGAAAATACTTCTAATTCTACTAAAAGATATGTGCCAAATAGCATTTACTGTAAAACTGTTATTAGAGCAAAATATTAAAATGATCTGAAGCCAGGCGCGGTGGAGGGTCCTATGGTGCCTGCACTCAGGACACTGACTGCAGAATCTTAATAGGTTCAAGGCTAGCCCGGGCTACGTAGAGAATTTAAGAGGTTAATGGAGCTACACAGGGACACTTTGCCCCAAAAATGAACAAACAAATAAACCCCAAATAAAACTTACATAAGCAAATACAGAAATAGAATAAAAGTAACAAAAATGATTAGAAACAGTATAAATTGGTAAATTGTGCTACTTTTCTGTGATGGACAGTCATATAAAAATATGGAATACGTTATTCCTCTTACACAGACATACGTCTACATTTTTAGTAACTTCTTTCCTTAAACACACTTGTGTTTCACTGAAATTCATTTCGCCCCCACCTCCATTAGTCTTCTTTCACGGAAAACTTGAGACCAGCCTAATCTTTCAAAGACAAATCATTAGACTTTACACACCTTCAGAACAAAATCTCTAGACCACACGCACTATCTCAATTTATTTTCTAATTGTTTTCAGGTGATTTTCCTCTGTGCTGAATTGCTTCTCCAGGAAGATTCGCATGCAGTCAATGCTGTTTCCAAACATTTGTTTTTTGTTGCTCACACTACTTAGATGGTCCTTTCCAGTCTTTTGTAACAATGTGACTTATCAACTTTCTCCAAATTATATTTAAATTTTCATGTTGATACTTTTCCCAAATATACTACTATTCCACATTTTTAAAAGATTAGGAAATGAATATTGCACTGAACAGTATCAGTTGCTTGAAAACTGCTTAGTGGTTATTTGATATTCTTAAGAAGTAAACACACTGAAAAAAGGAGACATACTTTTAAAGTAATTTAAAACCTTATGTAGTGAACAGCTAGAATTCTCAAATGTGTGGATGTTTAATTAATGAACCAAAACACTATTACTCTGGAAACAGCGGAGATGCAAGCATTCACCAGTCATTTAAAATGCCATTCACTGTTTTGGGAGAATAAATTAACATGCTTTTTTTTTTTTTTAAAGAACAGCATGTCAATATATGTCAAAAGTTATTTAAAGACTCTTCCTTCTGATTAGGACAGCAGCATTTTCAGAGATTTCATTCAAAATCAGTAATATATATATATGGATAAGAGTTTTTTATGTAAATATTCTATATACCACTCTATAGTATCATAAAATTATAAGTTTAAAAAGATACATATTCAGAAAACAGCACTCTAACTATACAGTAAACTTAATAGTCATTAAAATAAAAATGTAAAGACTATTTAAACAAATGCTTATGTTTCTTAATCTGACCTATTGTCTACACATATTGTCAGCAGTAAGGGTCCTAGGAGGTTCCAAATCCACTTTGTGAAAAGAATAAGTGAGCAGGCTCCCTAACTCCCATGGTGGAAAAAGAATTTTCAGTATGTGTCAGCAATTGGCATAAAGGGATTTATTACTCAGAAATGTAAAGTAAACTCTCATAGAAATTGAGTGTCAGGCCCCAAGAGAGATAGACACACTACAAGTTGGGACTGGACATATTTATCCATTTTTGGCAGTGGAAATCTATGGAATTTGTGACTCTACAGGAAGTTCCTTCATGGGTTTTAAAATGGGTGCCGCAGTGTTCATAGAAAGTATTGAGCAATGACTTTCAATAAATTATTTCCACTTAGAACGTTCACTTCAAAAACTAGAGATGACTTTACACATACTCTCTTAATTTTTACTAAGGCACAGAAGAAATCCTTTGGCTTATGTCTGTTTCTTACCTATCTCTCCCATCTCAGACCTGGTTCTTAACTCAAACTTTCTCTTTCATATATATATATATATATATATATATATATATATATATATGTGTGTGTGTGTGTGTGTGTGTGATATATATGTGTTAAATATATATAAAACTCATTTCTCTGTATAACAATTAACAAGAAAATATAAATATATATATTATATCAAACTCATCTACACTTCACAATTTATTGTAATTCAACTTTAGAAGCAGAACTCATTTCATTTTATTCCCAAAGTCAGTAGCCCACTAAACAGAATAAATGTTCTCCTGGACACAAAAAGGCCATAGTGAATCAAGTGGAGAGATAAACACACAAATTGTATTTGGAATAAAGGGAGTGAGTGAGGGCTGTATTTTGGTGTCTATGACGTACATCGGACTAAGACTCAGAGATAGGATTAATTCAGCACAAAGTTATTTTACTGATTACATTGCAGTGATGTTTCAGCAGTCACCATAAAAGTGATGCTGAATTTAGAAACTCAGTTTCTGAAAAGATCTGAGTTTGATAGTTCTTGCAGACAACAAGATTTATGTTCATTGTTTTCATTTAATACAATTTAGGAACTATCTTTCATCTGTAAAATTTGTTTCTTTTTTTAAAAAATTGAAAGTGTATAGAAATAAATCAATGTCATATCTTCTAGGATTAATTTAATAATGTGCTTCTGCACTTCTAGAGAGAATTCTTAGAAATAATGTTATTAATATGAAAAGTCCTGAAATTACCAAAAGACTACTACTTTGACAGCATCTGCAAGTATGTATTTCCTTGCCTTTTACTTCTTTATGGACAAAATATTTTTTTATTTTTTGATGTGAATAACTAATTATTTCTGTTTCCCATTTTGTCTTTTAGCTTCTTCACCATAGGTGAAGAATATTTTAAAGAGTAAACAAAGTCCATTTAATATTACCAATTATTTTCTAAAATTAATAACTGTCTTTAGATTTTATAAATTTTTCTGTTTCTGGCATCTCTTTGTCAATATTTTACCAATTAAAATGTACATTATTTCATGTGGATATTTGTATATACTTACACACATACATATTGAAAGATATGAACCATAATGATATATTCTATTTAAATTTGTTTGCATACTGTCAAACTGGTCATAATTTTTATATTTGAAGTTAATTTTACTTCAATTAATAATTCATGAATATTCTATCCTACCATACAAGGAAAGATTAATTATTGTGCATGGCCTAAATAGAGACAGAAATATTACATGAAGGTACATATGTAAAAAAGGTACTAAAGAAGAATATATGGGGGCTGGGGATTTAGCTCAGCGGCAAAAGAGCCTGTCTGGCAAGCGCAAAGTCATGAGTTAGATCCCCAGTACAAAAACAAAAAACAACCCATACAATTGAAAAATGTATTAGGTGCTATTTAGAAGTAGATGAGTTAACTGTACATTTGATTAAATTAGATACAGTAGATTGCAACTAAAGCTTAGATTTGTCTTCAAAGAGAAGAAAGAACAAATTGTGAAATAACTCTGAACAAGGGTTGTTATTTTTTATTCCTTGTTTTTAAAGAAAAAAAAAAAAACAACAAGACCGAATTCTCTAGCTACTTTCAAATTCCGATCTGGACAACAGTACAGAACGATGGAAGGGTTTTATACTAATATGATAATAAGTTGTGCACAGAACCTAGAATAAATATGTAGAGATGTGTAACTCATGTATATAAAATTCATCAATATCACCATCATAAAACACAGTTAAAAATCACACATTTAGAATGCATGTACTATAGTGCAGTACATCTTAGTAAAATTATATTAGGAAAACATGTTGCTAGGTGGATATTTTATGTAGCATTGCATCCTATGGAGAATAATTTATCAAAAAACTACACACACAAATATCTCTTTCTGATGAATGGGGACACTGAAAAGAACATCAATGTGTATTGGTCCTTAGCACAGAAACTTTGAGCTCTTCCTTTTTAGATCATTAAGTGAAAACTTTCATGGTGGAAAAATGCCTTAAAAATAATAATTTAGCAAAAACACCTGCCTAATACAGATCATTTTCTTAGGAAATTTTAGTCTACCTCACACACTATGCAACACGCCCTCTTTGCATTTTGGTGGACTCTTTAACTTACACCTTCTCTGATTTTTGATTGGAGTAAGGATTCTTGATTCTATAAATGACCTCTCTATAAGTAACACATTTTAGAAATAAAGATATCCTTTGAAATGAAACTTAAACAAATTCTTACAGTAAATAGTAACAGTGAATTTATTGATAAAGTTAAATGCAATTGTTGCCAATAAAAAACTGAAACTTTATCTGCGCTCTTCTTATCCATAAAATTAGATTAAATATATAAATTTACAATGGTAATATTCTCTATACATTCAAAATCCAGAAGCAGACATTTTAAGTGTTTACACCACAGATAGTTAATCAGTGTAACATTCATATATGCACAGAGACATCGTACATTACTCCATAAAGAAGTGTAAATTTTACATTTTTCAGTAACAGGTAATAGTAATTTAAATTTATACACACATGTCTATAATTTTCTACACAGACTCACAAATCATTCCAACCTCTGTCAGATGCTAGCGTAATGGGGACAGAGATAGAAAGTAGTGAAGTTTTTTTATGCCTTCTGTACTTTGCATCTTATTTTCCCAAACTATCCTTTCTTGCCTTCCTTTCCATGATAATTCTGAATCCAAATGCAACTATGACTCAAAGTGGGTCAAAATAGAACACAGGTTTATTTAAAAACTCCATAAGAAACAGAGTTTTATGAATTAGGGTTTTATGTAATCTGACTTGTATAAATTATTAGATATCTAGAATTAACCTCTTCAGAGAATCTGTAATTAAAATGTCTCTATGAGTATGAGTGAAGTTGAAACAGTTGAATATTAACAAGCAATCATTCCATCAGGAAAAATTGTCTCATAGACACACACACACACACACACACACACACATACACACACAGAATTTGCTAGAGAATTTGCACAGAGTTTCCAAGAATGTGCTATCTGGTGTCCCTACAGGAAACTCAATTGTGACTACTCTTTCTCTTGTCTCTTTAGGGTGCATGAGAATGATTGATTATTTTACCTTGCTCCGCTGTTCCCCATTAAGCCTCAATTTCAGAGGAGTAATTAAATATAGCAACAGCATTCTCTCTATGCCATTGATATTTGTCAATATTTTTGGCTACATACCAGGATTAAATACTTTCAATATGTTTGGGAATTTTCCTAAGGGAAGCACAGAAGCATTTCTCTCCTGACAGGCTAGGTAAATTTGCCTTTGATTCCACTAATCATGAATCTAGGTGTGATGCAACATGTTTGCAATCCCAGCATTCCGGAAGCTGATACAGACGGATGACTGGGAGTTCAAGGGCACCCTGTATCACACAGTTCAACATCAGCCTGATGCATATAGCAAAGACCTGCCTCAAAAAGGCCAAAAAAAGTCTGTGCATAAATCTAGTGGCTGGCCCAGTGCTGCACCTGCAGGAGCACACTGGCAGTAGCGTACCCAGACTTCTCAGGGCCTGTGTGTGTTGGGGGAGTTGTAGGATGTGATTAGTGCCTAGAACTGGTTGTGATGATTCGATTACCATTGGCCCATGAAATGTTACGATTTTCTTGATGATCCTAACTGTTAAAGATTAAAACCTGGTACTCAGGATCTTTAAGTTCCTGTAGGCCTCAGGATGGTAACTTAAATTAATTTTCTGTTAAAACTGTTTAAAATATATTTTTGATGGTTTGCAAACACAAACTGTGCCTTGAGTAATCTGCCATCAATTTTTGCAGTTTTGTAAATTTATATGTTCGGAGGCATAAAAAATTATTTGTTGCAGGTTGTTTGAAACGAATGTTAGAGCACTGGTGAGGATGAGAGCAAACAGTCAAAACTGATTTAAAACAGCACTGCTGTCCATATACGTAGGGGGTAAACCAATGCCTTTGCTATTATTCTGCAGGGAGAATATGCCTATTTTTCATAATTCTTCACTGAACAGTTCCCCCATTTGTATCCTGACATTTAATGTAGTTCTTGTATAGAGAGGTAGTATTGCCTTTGTTTGAAGTATGGTAAATATGCAGTTACAGCTTAATGTTAAAAGATGTTGCCTTTTCACTATGAACATACATTGCATAATTGAATAAAATGTCTAATAATCCTGATAAGCCTATAAGTTTTTAGTACAACTTTTCAAAAGAGTTACCCAAAGGACTTTGAGTTTTTGTATATGTGCCTGATTTACCTCTGAAAATTTGATAAAACCAGGATTTTTTTGTAAGGATCCCTGAAAGAAAATAACTTGAGGACAATGACAAAATCTAATGTGAATATTTTAAAATGGTGTATAAGTAGTGCTTGAGAATAAAAAACAGTATAGAAAGTATGGTATATTACAAGAAAGAGAGGTACAGTGCTATGCAAGCATCCCTGGTGCTAACAAATCAAGTTTAATAATCTTCCCAGACCTGAAATTAAAATCTCTGAAACTGAAAGTACAAACCCTGGAACAAATGATATGATCAAGAGTGAGGTAAGGTGCACAACAGAGAATCTTGAGCAGAGACTGTTCTGTAATAATTCAGTCCACAGTGACCAACACCAGTTCTAGAGAAAGGTATAAACTGATATTAAGATCTAGTGTGTTTCTCTCTTATAAAGTGGTCCCTCTTCTACTGCTATGTCCAAAGAAATATGCTTGTTTACACTGGTTGCCTAATTTTTCTTCTTTGAAGCACTGGAGATTGTATAAGCCTATAGCATATATATATATATGCTATATACACACACACATATATATATATATACACACATATATATATATCCACATGTGTTCAATAACATTGTTCTTTTTCCAGTTTTATAGACTAAAAAAATAAATTTCATGAGAAATATAGTTTGTCATGTATAGTTCTATATTAATTTAATGGTTAGTATAATATGATAATTAGGATCAGGATTCTGGTGCCTGAGATACTCCTATATAGGCTGTGAAAAGGTTGTTTATTATTAATTATTCTTTGAGCAAGAGAGTTACAGAAAACTGAAAAATATTTTCAGAGGAGCCTGGCCTCATGGTTGATACTTATAATCCCAGCCAGGCAAATGAGAAACTTAGTGAAACCCTCTCTCAAAGACAATTTATATATAAAGTGTAATAATGTGTATTTTTAATTATTTTTTCATAGTCAAGACAAATAATCTTTTGCACATCTTTAACGAGGAAAACCTTATTTACTGTCATGAGAATCACAGTTTCCACAAGTTCAGTGCATAGTCAGCCAGCTCCAAACTCCAAGACAGAAGTAAAGGTTAGAAGGGCAAGAGGGGACACAGCTGCTGAGATCTCAGTGACCAGGAAGCAACAGAGACAGAGACAGAGGGAAGCTAGGGACAAGAATCCACCTTTCCACATCATACATCCAGTAAAATGCCACTTCTGATCAAGGTCCACCTCTGAACCTGCAGCTATGGGAAACATTTTAGATCTGAGTAATTTCAGTCCTGGCCTCAAAAAGGCTATGTGTGTCTTGTTAGGTAAAATGTATTTAATTCATTTTTAAGAGTTACTGAAGTCTAAGCGTTGCTGAAAAGCCCTAATCCAAAGTCTCTTGTGAAATTTAAGGCAAAATCTTAGTTGTGAGCCCAAATAAAAATAAACTTAGTTTTTATTTTTCTCATTTTTATTGGCATTTTGGTTTTCTGAGTTCTATGTCCTTTAACCTTTGTTGAAAACAATCCAGGACTTCTATAGACAACACCTGCAAATTTTTCTAAACTCGTCCCACAAACACAGTCTAAAGGCTTTTAAACAATACGGTCAGGACCAGCCACACTGTCTTACTGCAGTTACCAATCTTTTTGTTTTAGTTAATTTCAGGTCACGAAGACAAAGCAACTAACACCTTCTATTTAAAAGAGGAAAGTTTTAGCCAGGTGTGGTGGTGCACACCTGTAATTCCAGCAGTGGGGAGGCTGAGGTAGGAAGATCACTGCAAATTCCAGATCAGCCTGGGCTACAAAATGAGCTTAAGGCCAGCCTGAACTGCATAGCAAGATTTTGTCTCAGAAAGACAATAAATAAATACATAAACAAAATAAAAAAGGAGAGCTTTATTATGGCAGCCATTTCGCTGGGTTCAGTCAGTGACTGGCTCTCTCCAAGACATGATGTAGAGAAACTGTTGATGCTACGGTGATTAGAAAGGAGAGAAAGGGAAAAAGAGAGGGAGAGAAACAGAAATAGACAGCGATGGAGCAAGAATACTATTTCCAAGTCACCCCTCAGTGATCCACCTCCTCCAAGGTTCCATCTTCATTTCTAAACTTGAGATTTATGGTAAATATTTTAAATCTAAGCTATAATAATATGGATGAACCATATGGGCCTCATATGATTTAGATTTCCTTTAGATTACTTAAAATGCCTAATAGAATGTAATTGCAGTGAAAGCAGCTGTTAAACTATATTTTTTAGACTATAAAGATGAGAAAATAATATCTATATTTGGTGAGTATAGACACAAATTTTTTCAAGTATTTTAATCCACAGTTGGTTGAGTACATAGATTTAGAATATAGAGTTGTGAGAGACTGATTTTAATATAAAATTGACTTGATAGTTATGAAATTAAAAAGTTTAGGAAAAACATCAGTTGTGTTATAACAGCACATTCCCTTTCATACCTGGTCAATATGGTTCTTTGCTGTTATAGGCTAACTTGTGTATGCTCATGCTCATATTTAATATTTCTACATGCCTTAATCCTTAGGGCCTCAAAATTTGATTGCATTTGGAGATAAGGTCTTTAACAGGTGATTAAGTTAAATAAGGCTGTTGCGGCAGGCTCTGATACAATCTATTTTCCTTATGATAAAAGGAAATTCAGAAACACAAAGAGACTCTAGGAATGTGTTTGCATAAACGAAGTTACAGCCAGCAGATGCTGGCACTTAACCCGAAGGGAGAGCCCTCAGAAACTAAACTCATTAGGACCTTGAGCTTGGTCTTGTAAATGCTAAACTCATAGGAAGTAAATTATTGCTGTTGAAAACACGCAGTCTGTGTTATTTTGTGTCAAAGCCCTAATTAACTAACCTTGGGTGCATATAGTGAAGCACATTAATTAATTTATACATGAATGAGCATGAGCACGATTCATTTGAATCTATCATTGTTTAGCTCTAACATAAGCTGATGATTTATTTATACTAAGTTTCTGGAAGCCTTAGAATTGTCCACAAAACCAAAAGTCATATCAACAGAAGCTAATATTTAAATAATATTTGTGCATATCCATGTCAAAATGGCAGATATTTAGTTTGTAACTATGAATCTGCTTTGTGTGTGTATATGCATATTTAACATACATCTAAATTGAATAATTTAAAAGGTATCTTTACAAGACTTTTGCCTATGTATCTCTGTTGGGAATTAAATAAAAAGATTAAAACTGCTGTTACCATAATTTCTAATACTATGTGAT
>PVJX010042106.1:0-14370 GCA_004027295.1 Dolichotis patagonum
AAAAAAAAAAAAAAAAAAAAAATGAGATATTATAGTACCATTGATCATTTTCTGTTATTCGGTTCAGAAAGCCCCGTAATTCTTTCACTCTATGCATGGCTTTATACTATTGTGTTATGTTTGATATTATTGTATTTGAAACTATGCTCAACTATAGCAGAGTAAGAGATATGGTGTTAGCTACTGTTGATGTCCAGTTGTCTTAATGTAAAGTACTGTGTTGCCTACGTTGTCCTGTTCTGATCTGCTCTGTACTGTCCCCTTTTGTTTTATTCTCCTTCAAATAAAAAAAAAATTTAAAAAACCCCTTTGTCATCTTGTAACAGGTTATCCCACATACATTTTAATTTCTGTTTTGTTTTTGTTTTGAGAAAGGGTCTCAGTTCATATGTAGTTCTGGATGTTCTTCAACTGACTTAGGTGTCCCAGGCCGGCCTGAACTCACGTGACTTTCTTGCCTCAGTCTTCTAAGTGCTGGGTTTATAGGTATGCACTTCCACGCTTAGCAAATTTCCCCACTTTTAAAGAGAAATAATGTCATTTACCTACTTGACTATGTTAATGGTTTAATTTTAAAGATGGAAGTAGGAACAAAATAATAAATTTTTATTATTTTCATTCTATTATTCTAAATCATTACAAATTATACAATCATGGAAATACAAGGAAGAATGTCAAGAATTCTTTGACATAAAGATTTGAGTCATAATTTCGCTTAAAAATAAAAAGGATGGGTTGTAAAAGGTTAAGAATGGCTCAAAAGGAAAAAATAACTGAGATAGGGAAAAGGAGAAAAGAAGGAAGGGGGCTGGGGATTTAGCTCAGTGGTGTAAGCACCTGCTGGCAAGTGCGAGGTCATGAGTTCAATCCCCGGTACCAAAAAAAAAAAAAGGAAGGAAGGAAGAGAAAAAAATGTCAGTACAGAAACAGTAAGTTTTATTAAAAAGTGAGCTGTAATCAAATGTGAGTGACAACAAGACTCTCTAAACATTTATGTAAGTGGCAAGAAACCACCCCAGGGGCTGGGGATTTAGCTCAGTGGCACAAGCCCCTTCTTTGCAAGCAGGCAGCCCTGAGTTCGATCCTCAGTACCAAAAACACAAAATAAACAAAAAACCACCCTGGTTCTGGCCAGGGTGTCTTTGAGAGCCAAACCACGGAGGATAAGCACTGCAACCTGTTTTATCTTTATAGCCAAAACCAAGAAGAAATAACTCCACCTATTTTCTGCTACTATTTATATTAAACTTTGGGCTAAAATCATGAAGAGCTGCTCTGTAGGTATAACCCAAATTCAAGAATTGTTTAAAATTTCATAGTAACATTTCAGGCTTTGTAATGCAGTGTTTAAGTTGTGTCTTACTTGCTAAGGTTCTCAATATAATTTGGGGAAACCGGTTTCTCTCTTTCTATACAAGAGGGAAGGGAAAGCCTCTTGGCGATAGGGGGGACAAGACAGACAGACTAACCCTCTCAGTTAAGTAAAAAAGGAAGCTGTAGAAGGAAGTATTAATATGCTATCTGGAGGGGGGGGGTCACCTTTTTCTTCTCTTCCCAGTTTTACAACCTCTAGGAAAATAAACTGATTTAAGGCAAGGATCATTAATGAATACTAAAAATCATTAAGTAGGGGATTTAGCTCAGTGACTTAAGCGCCTGCCTGGCAAGTACAAGGTCGTGAGTTTGATCCCCGGTACAAAAAAAAAAAAAAATCATAGTTAAAATCATTAAGTAAAAAGTTACTAGAGAACAGGGTATTTCTGTGATGTCAAAAAGTACTCTAAATTAGCTGCAGATTGAAAAAGGGAAAAGTTTACAAGTATGTAAGGTAATTCATTAAAAATTCCTGGTAATGGGCCAGGGATATAGCTCAGCGGCACAAGCACCTGCCTGGCCAGTGTGAGGTCGTCAGTTCAATCCCTAGCACAAAATAAACAAATAAAATTGCTAGTATTAGTAAGCAAAAAAGAAGTTTAAGAATATGATGTTTTTAGATTAAAAGAGATTAAGGACAATGTATGAATCTCACATTGTACCCTAGTTTTTAAAGAAACCTGGAATTGTGAATTCTTTCAGAAACCTAAGTTTGCCAAAGAAAGGCAAAGTTTTTGAGAGGCACCATCAGAGCTCACACTGAGGTCAATGGGATTAGGTCAACCTATGAGGACAAAAAAGAAAAAGGAAAAGGCAAAACCTCTGAAACACGGGCACAAAAAAATTCAAAACTTTCAAAAGCAAAAGATAATTAGCTTCTAGCATAAAGAAAACAAGCAAAGGAAAAAGAAAGAAAACCAGAAACCAATCACATGAGTCAGATGAGTAACCCAGTGGGAAAGTCAGCCCCACGAAGACTGGAGACAAAATGCCCTCAGTGCTAGGCAGGGCCTGGACCACACAGATACACAAACAGCCAACAGGCACAAAAAAAAAAACCACCTCACAGCATCAGTAGTTCAGAGAAACACAAACCAGAGCCACAGTGAAATACTACATCCCACCTATCATGATAACTGTAATTAAAGAAAAGCAAAGAAGTGCTGGAACAGAATCCTACACACTGTAGTGGTGGGACGTGAGGTGAGGCGCCCGCTGGGGGAACAGTCTGGCTGCTCCTGCAAGGAGCAGACAGCAGTACTACTGCTCGGCAGGCGTCTGGACCTTCCTTGTTTAGGAAGTGATGCTGGGGACCGAACCCCGGCTCCGCATGTGCCAGGCAAGGGCCTGAGTGCCATCTGCAGCCATGGCTGTGGGCACCCAGAGGTCCTTGGTCATTTAGCGCGGCCCTACTCGCAGTGCTGGAGACAGAACAGACCGGAGCACCCTCGGGGCAGGTGAACAAGTGAGACACAGTGCAGCGACAATGAGGAAGAGGAGGAGGAGGAGGAGCTGGAGGAGGAGGAGGAGGAGCACGAGGAGGACAAGGACCTGCTCCACACCAGGGCACGGGTAACCCCCGAAAGCAGACGCTGAGCCACACAAGGGAGACGGAGAGGACAAAAGCTCGTGAGCCACTTGGGCAAAGGGTCTGACTAAGCCCACGCTTAGGAATCAGACAGAATGGAGAGGGACAGGGGAGAGAAGGCGGAGGACGGCAGTTCAGGGCTTTTGACCCACTTGGGGCACAAGTGAAGCGTTTCGGACGTGATATAAATGTCACTCAGTCACATATTTTAAAGCGGTCAAGGTGGCAATTTTTATGCGATATTTTACCATAATTTTTAAAAGTTAACTTAAAACTGCGAATTTTTGTTTGGGGATTTTTTTCAAGTAAAAACATCTTCTACTCTGAAACAGTAGTAATAAGTAATTCTGCACATACAGAAACATTACCCAGATCAGTACAGGGACTTCTGTATGTCCTCACTCCTATTCTTTGGGGAATGTTTTGTTTTGCTTTGTTCTGGGTTTTGAGATAGGGTTGTACCATGCAGTCCAGGCTGCCCTTGAACTCACTCTGCAGCCCAGACGGGCTGGGCTCACAGTTCCTTCTCCCTCAGGCTCCACGTGCTGGGGTTCTGGGCATGTGCTGCCACACCTGGCTACAATATTTACAAGATTTTAGCTCAACTTTAAAAGCTGACTTAATTAACTAGCAACATCTGTCAGTAAACAATTTGAGACCTTCCGATTAATCGTGTTAACACTTAGTTCATTTGCTGAAAATGGGGGCCCACAATGTAACTTAAAGATTGGAATACCCTGCAACTATGGTGCTATCCTTTAGATTTAACAGACCAGCTTTATGAGCAAGATTAAAAGTGTGGTAATTATATACTTTCTTTGTATTTGTACCCATAACGTTCCCAATTTAGAAGACATTTAGAAAAAAACGAAGGCAGCTTGTATTTCAATAATGCCAGATCCAGGTCATAGTAAGCTGATGAAAGACTGAAGAGTTTTTACAAATCAAGGGCTCCCAATGTTCCTACTAATGTGACAAAATATCAGAACCCACCAACTCCAAAGGCAGAGGAAAAATAACGAGTACTGTAGTGAAGTTCAAGACAATAAACTCACGGATATGCACATGCGACCTGTGGGGAAGCAGAAGCCAAGGAGAAACTCCTGATTTTCACTATTATTTTGTCTTAAGCAACAGAACAGTCATAGATTTTGAATGAAGAGTTCTGCAGAACTCTCTGATTTAAAAAACTACAGTTTCAGAAAAAGCTCAGTGCTTACAATGAGTATGACTCACTGCCTCTGTATTTGTGTAGTGGAACTCTGGAGTACAAACCCCAAGGTAATCCCAAGCCCCAGTACCTAGCTTAGTAAGAAGACTGGCCTTGGAAGTATCAGAACAGAAAACTCAAGTCTGCCAAGAACACTTGGGTGCCAACACGCAGACCCCACACCACCACACTGTGTCCACTCACCTCTGCAAAAGGACATTCTTCCCAGAATCATCCACTCATAATATATGAATCTTGCTGCTTTTAGAAAACATAAAGAATCTTTAAAACCTTAACCACCTTCTTTCTTCATTAGCAATAAAGCTGCAATTGTTCTGTTCATATTCCTTTGCAAATATTCCATGAGCATTTACTGCCAAGAGCAAAACTATGTCCTGGGGCTAGAAAAAGCAACGGATACACCACACACAGTTCCTATCTTCCTGGGTCTCAATGTCAGGCAAGTATGAATAAATGATCCTACAGATGTGCAATTACAACTCTGGCTGGTGCCACAAAAGACTCCAAACTAACATGTGGTCATCAACAGCCTCTGTGACTCTGGACCTTAGTCTCTCTATCAGCAGGTGAAGGTGGAGGTGAACGATTCCTTAAGATCCTTCCATAGTTTACTGTTTAAGTAGTACTGGGGATCACACCCAGGGCCTTTGCACTGAGCTACATTCCCAGCCTTTTCTCAATAAACATGTTTTTATTTTCAGAAAGGGTCTTTAAGTCACTAAACTCCCTATAAACCTCTAGCCTTAGGCTCCTGCAGTTCACGACACCCAGCTCAAGCTCCTCTTAAAAATTTTATGAAATCTAATGGTGTAAAACTTCATTTCCAGAGTCCCTTGGTCAAGATATTTATATTTACAGAATCTATTTAGCAACAGACTATCATTTCCAACATCAAATATTTTTGTCAAAAAAAAGGGTAAATAGGAAAGTAATCTTCACTGTTAGAAATTTGAAGTCCAAAATCCACATTAAAAATATTGTAATGTTGTTTAAAATACTGTAATGTTCTAAACTAATTTATAAAGAATGAGTGAAAGAAATGCATGTGCACAAATCATCCGTATGTATCAGAACTCCACTAAGAAATTTTAGACGTGCACCTCTGCGGGCCCTAACACCCAGACAGATGGCCTGTGGCGAGGCCCGGGCAGCACAGTGGTGAGCTACACCATGGTGAGCCTGGGAGGACATCAAATACACTCTGTTCAGAAACCTGGGCACAGACACGGCAAACAACACGAGGAAATGTGCGAGTACAGCAGCACCATGCACCTACTTGTGTGGCTTTGTCCCTCATGCAAGGCACAGCTTGCATGTGGCTGTCACGAGGCCAGTGCCCAGCGAGGTACGGAGCTGCCAGAGTATCCAGGGAGGACGTGCGGCGGATACTGCCGGAAGGGCTGCAGGGAGGCAGTCGGGCTTTGTCACCTAGGTTTAAAACAGATATATTTTTAGTAATAGTTTAAGAAGAAAACAAAGTACAAACTGAGTTCTAAACTAGTTTTCCAAGTTAAGTACATAAAAATAATAAAAGTAAATATGCTACTGCGCAACACTGTTCAATCTCCACAGCAAAGGGAAAAAAGAAAAAGGTCTGACACATGCACCTGCAGGAATCTCTGGAATTACACAGGCTGGCACTAGTCAGTCCCAAAAGTCTGGGTGCTATGGTTTCATCTACATAGCATTTTTGAACTAACAGGACTGCAGAAATAGAGGAACGATTCATAGGTGCCGGGAGAAGTTCAACAACTTAAAGAGTAGCACTGCCGAAGAGAAGCCTCTGGCAGGGCAGTGACGCAGTGCCCACTCAGCCCAGGGAGGTCCCAGGCTCGATGCCCAGAGAGGACACTGGGCACATGGTGCATTCGGGAGGCTGTGGCAAGAGGCCAAGGTCGGGGCCTGCCTGGGCAACCTAGCAAAAGCCTGTCTCGAAATACAAAAAGTAAAAGAGCAGGATGGCGCACAGAGGGCAGGGGCGGGGAGAAGGGGAAGGAAAACAAGCACACGCTTGCCACCTGATGCAAACTGTCCGAGGAATTAGCTTTCTAAAAGTTTGACCACAGCTTTTATAAACGAGGGGAAAGCAGAGTTAAGGGAGGGAAAAGGAATGAGGGGAAAAAAGAATCAAGGTATTTTATGTACAGGTGCAAACTCCCTGTGATGAATGTGATCAGTATGTATACCTAAAGTGTACCAACAAAATTAATTTTTAAAAGTTTATAAAAGTTGTGTTCACTCTTCTCTTGAATTAAAGCAAAGCTTACCAAAAGTTTCTGAATTGGCCACTATCTGGAAAGCAAGATCCACCACATTATATTACTTTAAATGTCACTCAGAAGAACTAATCCACAGGCTTAACTAGTCCACACACTCAAAGCACCTGTCCTGCCGCCAGCTGCTCAGCCTCATAAGCCCAGGACACCTGGTCCCCCTGGGCCTGAGTCTACCCCAAGGAGGAGGCGGTGCCTGCAGGGACCCGAAGGAAGGAGCGAATGAAGGAGCAGCCTGCTGGATAGGCAGGCCTGCTGCCAGACAGGCAGAACGTAAGTAGAGGAACTTCTGAAATAAATACTTCACACTAAAATGCGTTTCAGCAATTACTAAAAATAAAAGGGTGGGTTAAACAGATTAAATGCAGCTTCAAAGGGAATTCAGGAACTGGAACTATCATTGAAAAGGGCAGCAAAAAAGGAGACACAGAAAACAGGAGAAGTGAGACATAGAAGAGAGAACGCATGAGAAAAGCACTGAAATACCTAAGGCAGACTGAGAACTGAGATGATGACCTCAGGCTAGAAAAACTAGCTCTACTTCAGCCTAGGAAATAAGGTTTTAAGATCTGGCACTAACTCCAAAAGTACTGAGAATGCAAGCCAATAATCACCTTCAATTACCACCAAGAGTCACAGGAATTCTCAGCTGTTTTTCAGTTTTGTGAAGGGTTGAGTGTTTTGGTGCGTTTGAGTCCTAGGGACTAAACCGTGGGCCTTTACAATGAGCCACAATCCCAGCTTTTTGGTTTAAGTTTGAGACAGGATCTCTCTGTCACCAAGCTGCCTGGACTGGGCTCTACCCACTTTGTAACCCTCTTGCCTTAGCCTCCTAGTGCAGAATTACAGGTGCATGGCTCCCACTTCCCCTGGCTTGTTCCCATCTGTACCCACCAAATTCCAATCTCTGAGAGAACCCAAGAATTGGGCAATTCCTGCTCTTCCATCCCAGCAGAAGCTGAATGCTGTGGCACACACAGCACCTCACTTAGGGAGGACTCCCATTCTAAATGGACGTCAGAATCAGCAGAATCACTAGGCTTCTTGTTAACAAGGCACACACCTGTCACGAATGGCGGTGGAATAGAAGCCAGCAGCCAATCATGGCTTCTCTGCAATCTGGACTTGAGACATCAGGAAGACAACTATTTAGCAAGGAGAAAGATGAAGAGCTGTGGAAATCATGAAAGCCAACCAGAAAGCTGAAAACCACAGAGAAGTGGAAGACGACGCAGAGAAGACAGCACCCGTCTGGACCACCGAGTGGAGAGCAAGCTCGGCTCTGCCCAGTGGCCTTCCAGTTTGCATCACTGTTACTGATAAGGTTACGGCCGCTTTTCACTGATCTTCACTGTGTGCCAATATGATTTGTCCTTGTGTCTATTTACTGTAGCTGAGTTTTCTATTGTTAGTGATGGAACTGATGCTTTTAATTGATTTTTACTGTATGTGGACACCTGGTTTATCCCTGTGTCAAGTAGAGAAAGTCCTTGCTAGCAACTCCTCTTACAGAGAGTTAACAGCTAGAATCCACAGGGAACTCAACCAGCACCACCAGAAGACCATGGCAAATAATAAAGGGGCAGATGAATTAGACAGACACATCTCAAGAGGTACAAATGGCCACTAAGTAAACAGGAAACAATGCCCCCGTGCTCAGCCAGCAGGGAAATGCAAATGAAAACAGATTGCATCAGCCCCAGTCCGAATGGTCATCATCAGGGACAGTTTTCTCCATGACTCCAGGCTGCAGACAAAACTGGATGAGAACCGAATCAAATTTCCCCATGAGGTCAACATGGACTCTAATCAGGGAATTTGATTCGGTTCTTGCCCAACTTGGTGTGAGACCAGAACAATGGGGAAAATCAAGTTCATGAACTCAAGCACCACTGTACAAACAAGCCAGGCGCGGGGGCGCATGCCTGTAATTCCAGCACTCAAAGAGGCTGTGTCAGGAGGATCCTTCAGTTCCGGGACAGCCTGGGCTACACAGTGAGACCAAGCTTACCCTGAGCTACATGGTGAGATCAAGCTTACCTTGAACTACACAGTGAGAGACCCTATCTCAAAAAACCAAAACAAAAACAAAAAACAGTATGCAAAAATCTCACTATAGACAATATTCACAGATGAACATTTCCAACTGATCTAATGATACAGAACACTAACTGCAACAATGTTACTCTCCTAAAAAGAACTCCTTTTCAGAACTGTATTACAAAATATGATTACAACCGTATTTTAAAATCTGAATCAAAAATGTGTGAAAACTCATTTTCTCGTGTTACGTAAGCACCTACACAACAGCTTTAGATTTTGCCTCTTTACCTGTGGAGATGCACACTTTGCTGTCTGGCTCATTATGGGGAAAGTCTGCTGACTGTCCGTTACCTGCATAATCTTGATCTCTATGCTAGGGTCCCCCAATATCTCCCCCCACCTTGTGGAGAATGGGGTATGCTTAGCTCAGTGACTTTAAAAAAGAAAAAAATTTTTCAAACAAGGTCTCACTTATTTCCCTGGCTGGTCTGGATCCCCTGGGCTCAAGTGACCCTTCTCAGCCTCCCAAGAGCTGAGACTACAGGCAGGCACCACCACGCCTGGCTTAAAAATATTAAATATCTGCATGAGGTCATATTACCAATACTATCATTTTAGTCCTGTATAATGGCAAATACTTTGCTTTTCCTATTTAAGAGACATACATGGATGAGAACACTTTTTAAACCTCTCCTCTAATTGCATTACATTACTGTCTTCAGGGTAAATTCAGTCACTGGTTCAATTTCACTAAGACAATAGTTACTACAGCTGTGTTGCACATAAAAAGCTGCTTCTCAGACACGATTTGCTTTCAGAGTGGCACAAGTATTTCTTGAATACAATGCCTATTTGCTATAAATGCTAACCAGCTCTCCAGTCTTCCTTTTATAGTGTATTCTGGTTCAACAGAACAGAAACACATGCAGTACACACTAGTAAGCCCAAGAATGCACGTACCCACATAACTACCACAAATGAAAAGCAGTAAACATACAACATGCTCACAAAATTTCTTACAGCTAATAAGTCATCTGCACTCAGTCGCAAGAAGACTGACCTCAGCTGGGTGGGGCTACGGAACTCAGGAAAATGCAATTGCTGAAAATCACCTGGCACTTTCTTCCCCAGCCACTAGTGAGTGCTCAGCTCACTTCTGTCCCTGTCAGCACACTTGACACATGCACCTCACTAATGCCTCTGGTCTTGCCAAACCCCAAAACCATCAGGATGATTATTCATAAGCAGCTGGAGAGCAGAAGAGCCACAAGGCAGAGGTGATGAAAACACCCAGCACCTGTTCCGAGTGGCCTTCTTCTAAGCCACTAGCTAAGCAGGCACGGGGAGCCTGGAGCTGCCAGAAACCCCGTAGGCACACAGCAAGTTGCAGCCAGCCCTGAAGAGCATTCACCACCCGTCCATTCCTGCCCAAGTCCCCAGAACCCACAAGAGCTGCCCCAGTCATGGCAGACCTTACTGGAGGGAAAGGGGCCCAAAGAGGCCGAGATGACTCAAATATCCCTAGCTCTGGGTGTGGGGAACTGTCCGCCCAGCCTGGTCTGAACTTTTGTTCTTCCTGCCTCAGCCTCCAGTGCCGGCTCACAGGTGTGCACCACTGTGATCAGCCCCAAGGAAGGTGACTAACAGGTGACCCTCCACGACCTGGCACCACCAGCTCACTTTGCACCCACTGTCCTCATCCCCACCAAGCCCAGGAGCCGCAGCTCCTGTACATGCTGGGCCCTGGGGGGCTGCCAGGTCTTCATGCCCCAGGTCCCCCCACCTTGAGCCCCTCGCCAGTGTGGCTAACTCACAATGAACTCCTCCTCCCATCCAGGTATGTGGGCTCCCTTGGTACCGCATAGCACGGCACTCACAAGGTCCTCTCACTTTCTGCACCCTACTTCCAAGTAGGGTTTTACCACCACCCATTACAGCAGTCAGACTGCACTAACACAAAAGGATATATTTTCTCAAACAACCAAAAAAAAAAAAAAAAAGTAATATTTTTGGTTAACTAAGCAGTCATTTACCCTGAGGTGGACTGGAAATGCAGGAGAGAATGATCTCTGTTACTGTCTTCTGTCAAGGACAGTCATGTGCAGTAAATTCAGATGCTTTATTAATCCAAAGTGAATAAAACAAATTAAGCCCATGTGGTCTGAACTCCACGTGTTCAAGGCCAGCCTGGACTGCATCTGAGCCCTTGTGGAGAGGTTTATTACACACTGCAGGGTTGCAGGGTATGGAACCAAGCTGGCAGCCAACGCCTCGGGTTCTGGAGTTCAGGGCTGCCCAGCGCAACACAAGTTCAGCCAGGGTGCCCTAACCCACGGCCCCAGCCACTCCTTTATGAGGACCCTGCAGACCTCCCACGCACACCACTGTATTCATAGAACTTGATCAAGCACTAAGACTGTATTTTGTATCATCCACAAAAACCAACTGCAAAGAAGGGGTAAGTTCATTTGCTCAGAAAGGTGCAGGGACATCTTTGTGTAAGTATAAAAATAACAAATATGCAACAAAGTGCAAAAATGAAAATAAAATCCCAATACACCATCCTCCAGCAACCCTTTTGTAGATATTTCCAGATATCTATCTGTGCTTAGACACACATATGGTTTCATATAAATGAGGTCCTATTATGTGTGCAATTACTTATTGTTGAAAGAAATAAAAGGGCAGATATGTGGAAGACCTGTTTCCATAGTGATAACTGTAAATCACCATTTTTAATGTTATCTATTTTCCTAAACACCATAACTTAACCCCACCTTGACAGAAATGTTAGTGACAGATATTTTTATCCTTATCTCTTTGTGTAATGATTTCTAGGTACCAAACTGCTACATCTAAAGTAATCTAGCAAAAACCTACAATGCCATCACAAGGATGCCCATCTTCACATTCTATGAATAAGTTGAGTCAATTCTTGGCAATCTAAAAAGATGAAAAATATTTTATTTGCATTTCAATTATCACTGACTTCTAAAATATTCATAGTTACTGTTTTTTGGGAGGTTTTTACATAGCGCAGGGGACAGAGTGCAGGATCTTTGCACTGAGACATGTCACCAGTACTGTTTAAATTTCTGAGACAGGGTTCTTAGTAAGTCTCCCAGGCAGGGCTCAAATTTGTGCTCCTCCTGCCTCAGCCTCTCAGAGTGCTGGGATTACAGGTATATACTAACATGCCTGGCTAATCTGTATCTCTTCTGTACATAACTGCATTGTAGAACTGTTACTCCAAATCTATCTTTCCTTACTCTTAGAGATCTTTTTTCTTCCAGTGAACTTGAAGTTTCTTCACTTTCATAATTTTCTTTTATTAAATTTAAGTAAAAATAATCAGTTGACTTCAAAGATGATGTACATTTAAATTCTCACAAAATTACTTTCATCCACTGTCTGAACTTTTTCCTAAACACACACACACACAAACACACTTTTCTGTCATCTTAGAATGCTTCAGGAAGGAAACACAAATCTGAAGACATCGGCCCCTTCAAAAAAGGCTAGGTGAAACTTTCAGTGTACTCCCAACCATTCCTTTGCATCTTACATAAATCTGTTTCCTACAGCCTTGAAATTCATGTTCCTTTATTCACTGATTCTGTATGTAGGTAGATACACATAAGAATAATCACATGCCACATGCGGTTTAAATAAAAAGACATTTATAAACAGTCACAGTCAAAATAATGTCTAATACTGGGGAAAAAGAATTGACAAAGATATTTAACGTATTCTTTAAGCGATAAACATACGAGAATTCACTAATAAGCTAAAGGAAATCTTAGGGAAAAATGTGTTTCGATAACTGATTTCTAATTTCATTTCTTCTTTGGTCATTTCCATGTTTCTTAAGTTAACTTCTCTACCGAGTCCTCAATGACACATGAACAGAAACTGTCATAGGTAAAGTAGTAAGGAGTTAATCCTAAGAAGAATTAAGTGTTAAATTAACCAAACTGATTTCCCACAGGTATAGTATCAAAAAAGGACTTTTTAAGAAATTCAATTAAAGCCAGGCATGGTGGCATACTCCTGTAATCCCAGCACTCGAGAGGCTGAAACAGGACGATGGTTCCAAAGTTCGAGACCAACATAAAGTGAGCCCAAGGCCAGCCTGAACCACATAGCAAGACCCTGTCTCAAAAAATATATATATATAAAAATAAAAATAAGAGAAATTCAATTAATTATTCTTTTGTGTAACATGTGGTTGACATAGAATAGACCCATTTTTAATATATAATTTAAGGAATTTTGAAAAATAAATGTAGCCATGAAATCATCCCAGCAGCAACGCTTTATAACCCACAGTGGCATCTACCTCTCTACCTTTGTGGAGAGGCAAACTCTGACCTACTTCCTGTCATTAAAGATTAATTCTGCCTTTTAAAAATGCCATACAAACGTACTCACATAGTACACCATCTCTCACTAAGCGTAATGTCTTTAAGAATCATTCTCCCCTACACACAGCTGTCAACAGTTATAGTACACCATCTCTCACTAAGCGTAATGTCTTTAAGAATCATTCTCCCCTACACACAGCTGTCAACAGTTCATTCACTTTTCCTGCCCTGAATGGTTAATTTTGTGTTACCACCTTGACCAGGCCATGAGGTACCCACAAGACGTATCTGTGAAGTACTTCTAAGAACCAGCAGACTAAGTTAAACCAACTGCCAGCACCAGTGTGGGACCCCCTAACCACAGGGGGGCCTGAGCAGACCAACAAAGGAAGACGCCAACTCTGTCCCTGGGTTTGAGCCAGGTGCTTTCTGCAGCCGTCAGACTCCGACTCTGACCCCAGCTCTCTTGCAGGCCCTCCCAGGTCCCTGGCTTGCCTGCTGCAGATCAGGAACCCATCCTGCACTGCTGTAAGGGCCACCTCTTCTGACACAGCTGTGTGCGTGCACGCATCACTCACTAGTCACTTCTTTGGAGAACACAGATCAATATAAATTTGGTTATTTATAGCTTGTTGATAAACATTTGGATTGGATTGTTCCTAGTGTTTCACTACTCATTAATTATGTATTACACATTTTGGGACAAGTCTTTATGTGTTCTATATGTTTTCATTTCTGTTATACAAATGGTGGGAAATAATGAGTCTTAGCACATGCGTAAGTCTCACTTTTTAAGACGCTACAAAAAATATTTTCCAGGACTGGGGATTTAGCTCAGAGGCATAAGCACCTGCCTTGCAAGCATGTGGTTAAGTTCGACCCCTGTACCAACTGAAAAAAAAAAAAGATTTCCAAACTGAGTGCACTAATTTACATCACCAACAACAATGCATTAGAGCTTGTATCATAGAGACCCTACTTACTACACTGGATTTACATATTCTAGCTACAAGGCTTTTGTCAAATACATGTGTGTGTGCATAGTGAGTCATTTGTCTTCTCATTTTTAAATGAAACCTTTCAAACAGCAATTTTTAATTTTGATAGAAGATAACTTTTCAACTACTGCGTGCAGGTCAAGCTTTTTGTGTGCTATGAAATCTCTGCCTAATCCAAGGTCAAGACTGATTTGCTCCTGTGTTTTATTTTAGACATTCTGGATTTTAACTTTCCAATGTAAGTCTGTGATTCATTGAAACTTCATTTTTATGTAGAGTTTGAGGAAAAAGTCAAGGGTCACCTTCTAGTATGTTCATTTGTTCTAGAACTGTTGAAAATATGATTCTTATTCCCACTAAGCTATCTTAGAAACCTTTATTGAAATATGTGGGTTGTAGCCCTGAAGCAAGGCCAGCAGATTGCTTTAGCTGCTGGTTTCAAACAGGAGCCTAAAGAGAATTCTTTCTGTGGTCTGTTGGCCATTTCAGAACTTTGGAA
>PVJX010042107.1:0-14330 GCA_004027295.1 Dolichotis patagonum
ATTTAAGGCTTTTGGGAGTCTGAACTACCTGACAATCAATCATAAGCAGGTTTAGAGGAAAATAAAAATAAGTCCATTTTAACAGGGCCTGTCCTAAAGCACAAAGTGCTGTGTACAGAAGGGAGGTCTCCTACACTAAAGCTGGAGAAGTGACCATGGAGGGCTGCAATACAGCAGTTGCAGGTCTGTGTCAGTGGGGGGCAGTTCCGAAACCAAGGAAGCTTCTGGAAGGCCTGCTGTGAGGGTTGGATATGCAAATAATGGGCCTATATCCCTCCCTTCCTGATCTTAACCACTCTAGGGTATCCTTTTTTTTTTTTTTCCTTCAAAAATGCAGTGCTATGATCTGAAGTGGCAAGAGAATGAGCTGGGGTCTCCACCCTGCCTGACTGGACTTATGTTGGAGTGGGAAAAGGCAGTTTAATAGCCAGGGAGGGCACCCGCCGTTAGCCACGGATGACAGTGAAGCAAACTGTCCAATCCATTGGGAGTGGAGAGGGAGCAAATGGAAATAAGAGAGGGAAAAAGAGAGGGGCAGATAGTTGCTGGTTAAGTCACCTCCATCCAGCACGGGGAAAATTAAAGAGTCACTGCTTGCTTCTTGTCTGTGTCCTTTCAGTCTACCTTTATGACCCAAATCACATTGACAGGTCTCATACTGTAATTTTATTATCTTAGGATAGCATTTCAACATACGCATTTAGGAGAACACTTTCATAGCACAGGGCAAAGGTAACAGGTCTGGGCCTGAAAATTACAAGTAGGACTAAGGAACGGGATTGGAAATTTAAAAAGCATGAGGAAAGGAAAGTAGAACAAAGAGACTGAGACCACTGAATAAAGTCATTCTTACTGCATATACTATTTCAGCTATTTCAGAATTTTTATTAAGCATAATCAAGTAACAGTACTTTTGAATTCTTGAAGCTGGTATTTTTGACATCTGTTTCTTATCCATCTGTGGACTCTGTATCACCAAATTGATATCTAGTTTTTAACGCTGCTCTGTGCTTGTTGGAACACCAAGTTAAAAAGCTGGGTAAGAAACTCAGAATGAGTTTTCAAAGTCTATTTTTTGCTTCTGAGGAAAAAGGGAATTGTGACTTTGCAGTTTTTCAAAATGTACATGAAACAGGCTTTATTGGTAAAAGAGATGAATTATTGATAAAGATTTTTCTCATTTGATCTTTGCAAAATCCTCTGAGTAAAATGGCAAGATAGTGTGAGAAGTGTTGATTGATGCATTGTTTTTAATGAAAATTAACTTGAACCTAGCAAAAGATTTGTTGTGTTAATACAGTATAATTGCTACCTCAGGAGAATCTTCAAGTTCCTTGGAAATTTCCAAGTTGTAAACTCATGATGTTTTAAATAATTTGGATTTTACATGCCAGAAATTTATAAAATATTATCATCTTATCTAAGTATATCAAGATATATCTCTTTTTTACTGATAATGTGAAAAGTTTATACCTATGTTTCTTAAATATATGCTGTATAATGATTTTATATATATATGATAAGCCATTTATCATTTATACATTTGTAATACATTTTGTGATATTATTTTCTTCAAGAGTAGTATCAGATATAATATTTTTACTGATTTCAAAACTTCTACATTTAACTTCTTTTATATGGGAACAGTGCATATGATGCATATCTTTCTGTGTGCATATATATATATATATATATATATATATATATATAGTATTGGTGTACTTGGCAGTAATATTGGTTCAACTTATATAAATGTTATTGAAATACTTATAAACTTCCATGGCTACACAAACTGCATCTGTTAAATTAATAAAGTATAGGAACTACCACAATATGGTGCCATTGGCTTTGATAATACAGTAAATTGAAAATAAACTACTCTAACAAATAGTGCATTTATTTTCAAATATTTTGGTGCTATAGTGTATTTCTTTAATTTCTTATTTGAAAAGCACATTTGTAAAGGTAAGTGTGATCTAGACTTTTACTCTCTTCTTCCACTTTGGACTATTACCCCTGTGTCATGCCACCGTGCTTTGGAACCAGCTGATTATGGACTGAAACCTCCATAACATGTGAGCTAAATAAACCTTTCCTTCTTTAAATTTGAGTGTTGGGTATTTTGCCCCAGCAACAAGAGAAAAGTAACCAAGACAAATACAAATCACAAAAAGAATTGTTATTTAATTCTATATGATGATATACAAATAAAAATAGTACATAAAATAATGCAACAGAACTGAAATAAATATATCTTTTGTAGTTTAAAATGCTTGTCTAATTAAAACACTTAATGATTTTTAAAGGAGGCAGGGTAGAAAATTAAACTGGTACAATGCTGATTACACCCTTGATGGTGGGCTGGCTGGAACGTAGTGAGTTCATACTCTGTGCCTCTCCCTTACATCCCAGATGGAAGGACCAGCTGCAAGACAGTGAGTTTGTGGTCCTGGCTTCTTCCATTACTCCCCTGTATGATGGAACCGGCAGGAAGAGTGTAAGACTGATGGAAACTCCAAGACCCAGGACAACAACCCGATGCACAGACACACACATCTTTGGAGGGCAAAATAATCAGCAAGGCCAGGAACTTGGAAGCATCTGAACCAGCAGCAAGGAGACGGAAGTTGGACTCTGATGAGCTCCACCAGCAAAAGACCAGTCACAACCCCCACACCAGAGGCCAAGATCGACTCCACACCCAGCACATCTCTGGGATGGACCTTATCACAGAACTGTAAACACCAGAAGAAGGTAGGTTCTTGGGATGGCTATAAAGAACCAACTCCATCTGGAAGACATCCCTGAGGAACAGACACCACTTTTACTCCTTGAGAGCGGTTTCAGTGAGCAACATGAATCATGATAATAAACACAGGACTCTAGGGTAACTATTAATGTCTAATAGGTTTTCCAATTTCGGAACTTCTCTTTAAGCATTCATGGAAACATTGATGTACATGCTGTTGAGTGGTGTCCCTGTCCTAAAGTTACACAAACCTTGTTGATTAGATTTCTTTTTCAGTCATAAAATACAATGACTCAGTAGTAGATTGAACATTGCTTAACTGAAATAAATAAACTTAATTCAAAGCACATCTTGAGAAGATAAAAAGCTGACAGTAGGATTTTAAGAAAAGAATTTAAGAAATGTGCCATATTTTGTTATTACAATCTTTAGCAAAACATTCAAACATACACACTTGCAAGTGGATTTCTTAAGTATTACTTCTTTTCAGTTGCTGATAAAAGCAAATGCTGGACTTTTTCAAGCATTGTTTTGATTTTAAGATGTACTTCATAGTATATAACCTCCCTCCAACTTCTTTCTCAGTTCCTCTTTCATTATTGATATGTTTGAATTCAAAATTTTCATTCTTTGAAGCATTTATAAATTTCTAAATACAAAGTCTTTGTTAAAATCTTTAGGTTTGTAATTATTCTTTCAGTGGAGAAATATAAATCATACACCTACTGTCTGCTTTCTCATTTTTCAGATAGCTTTCAATACTCTGATTCTACCTCAGTTGAAGAAGTGTGGCCTGTGTTTTTCTGACTTCTGTAATAATCATTTATTGGGTCACATTTTTTTATTAAGCATAACAAAGAAGGAAGCAAAGAACTTCAACAAGCTTCAATCAACTTTGTTCTTTTACCTCACATTCTAGCCCCTACATTTATCACATTCCAGAGGCATGTTAGGGATCAGACCTGGACTCTACATATAAAGAGCTACAGTAATAGAAATGTTAATGAAAAGGAGTAAATAAATCATTTAAAGAGAGTACCATCACCCTCTGTTATTTCCTCAGAAAAAACTGTCACCTTCTCCTGATTTTAGCTAGTACATGGAGCCTGCATGGCTCAGATCTGAAGACTGAAGACTGTCTCCACCATTCTAATGTCCGTTTCAGAGAAGATTACAGAAACACACAGAAGTATGATAACTGCAGGGTTAAAAAAATTTAAATCATTTCTTTAAATTAAATAATTAGAATTAAATATATTTAATCTGTTTTCTATATAATACTTTGAGTTTACAAACACTTTTCAGTGTTTCACTATAAGTGAATTTCTGTATCATTAGATTCAGATGGCATTAAAGTAGTGTTCGCTTATATAGTTACTCTAATTTTTAAGTGAATTGTACTTTAAATTTGCTTACAATATGACCTTAAGGAAAAGGGAAAGGAATGAAGCAAAAAGTGAGAATATCTTCTTATCACTTTAGTAAATAATTTTGAAGCCTAAAAATTCAAAGTGTTTACATTCTTAATTTGAAAAATATTTCAGATGTCTCAAAGTTATAAATCTCTCAAAAATTAGTACGTAAAACCAGAGTATTAATTATTGGTTTTGTTTATGTGTTTCGACAGCAGAAACCAACAGAGCTTGGGTTTCTTATCATCTGATAAATATGATAATTTCTTTGTGTGAAAATTAAATGAAATGATATTTGGTTGGTGACAGTTACAATGTGTAGATTGATCTTTATGATTTAGTGCACGGTTCCCAAATCAGAACCTGAAGATTATCTGGCAAAACAGATCCTCAGCTCTACCAATCTGCATGGATCTGAATGAATCAGAGACTGGGAGTAGTTGCAAGCATCCCTATTTGGACAGACCTCCCAGAATATTCTAATGAATGTCAAAATTTGAGATTTGTAGTTGTACAAAATTTATACCACACATAAATGTAAGTGTAAAAGTCTAACTTTAAATTTGTGGTATTGATAATAAACAGATTAGTTGTGACTAATGTCTGCCTTAGTTTGTATCATAGATATTTAAATGTTTATCAAGGACAGGACTTTGTGTTTGTCATAAATTATATTAATGGATTATTTTTATTTTCAGATTGACTATAATAACATCTATTTTCCAGCACTGGATGGTTATTTCGTTTATGTCTTTTATGTGTTTATCTGTAATTGACTCTCCAGACTTATGTTTTCACCATACCTGGTGGTTTATATGACCACTTTATTCCATGTAGCTTCTTGAGTCTCTGCTTGCCTGTCTCTCTCTATTTCATTTCTATATTTATATATATTTATTATATATGTAAATATATAAATATATGTTTTATTTATATTTATGTTTATATTTATATTTACATATTGTATAACCTGTCTTTCTTTTTCTCTCTGTCTCTTGCTATTTCATTTCTTAGGGTTTCGGGCCATCAAGAAGAATTCTAGAAAGCTGTAGGTAATATATTCTACTTTTCTTTGAAAAGTATTAATAAGATCTCATAATTTAAAAAGAAACAACTATACTAAGCTGCAAAACAATATAATACAATATTACAGTGTCTCACAAAATACTGAAAATTTTTAAAAGGGAAAATATTCTGAGTGTTTGCAGTTACTGGGTTTCACCATTTATACATCCCAAGTGTAGCCTTTGAAAAACATGTACTTTTAATTCCAGTGGTGTCTGCAAAGATGGCAAGTCAACAGAATAAATAACATATACGAAAAATATGAAAAACATTGGAGTTCTTAGATTTCTTCTATAGATCTCTGTATTGAGTTTTAGTTTTGACATAGTAAAGCACGCAAAACACTCTTGTTTTTCCAAAAATAATTACTATAGACAGATTAAGATTTTTAAATGATTATTTTATATTTATTTAAATTCTAGAATATTTTATGTCCCAAGCCCAGTATTTGCATATATAATAATAAACTGATTTTGTCCAATTTTTTTAAATGTTAAAACATTTCTAACTTCTCACAATAGAAAAGAAAGTTCTTTTCATCACACGTTTATCTAAACTAACATGTCCAACTTACTGTATCTATGTTATAAAGAAACTTACATAAAGTTCCCAGTTACATGATGTAATCAAACACAATTGTTTCACCCTTATGAAGCCAGTAGGTATAACCAATCGATAAAAGAGTGAGGAAAGATTTATTACTTCGCGAGTAAGAAGGGCAGGGGAATTAACTTCCAAAGAAATTTCTCCCTGAAGAAAAACAGCAAGGGGATTTTATTGGGGAAAATATGCACAGTTGTATTGGAAAACATTTCTCGTGTATGCTGAGTTAAAGGTTAAGCTTCAAACTACAATATCCAAAAGGGTGGATGAGACTGCTTTTCAGATGGATGATATCACATTAGAATAAGACTATAATGAACAAAGCTTTCTGTAGGGTACAGGAAATCAGAAGGACTCAAGTGATTTTGCTTAGTTCCTTGTGGATTTTTGTGGAGGGCCTTATCTGAAATAAAAACTTACAGAAATTGTGAATCATTTGAATCTCCAGCAGCTTTCCTTCCCCCTGCAAGGGTAGATTCTATCCCTAAAAATTCCCACCTAAAGAAATTTGATCATTCATTAATTTTCTTTATTCATCAAATTAGTAATATGCAAGTAGAAAATAAAAAATACTAAATGTGATAAATTACCAGTCATGATTTTATAACCTTCTCCAAACCTTACTGAATAACTTTTGATATTGTCTTTGTAGTATTAGTTTTGAAAAATAATATAAACATGTACACTTCAAAACTGAAATTTTCCAAGTAAGTTTGTCTAATAAGGAACACCATTTGCTTTCTGACTTTAAGCAAGATTAAATTGTAAACCACATTCCTGATAACATAAGAACAGACCTTATAATTTGGATACAACTATTGTAAAACACACAGCTCACTGCATATCTGATGTATATAAAGAGACAGATCCAGGTTTCTGGTTCTTAAAAAAAATAGTGTGGACTTTTGAAAGTTCTTCAGGAAAATAAAGGGTTTATTCTTGGGGGATAAAAGAGGGTTCCCCTTTGAAGAAAATGGATTGTACTTTGAACATATCCTTGGGGATCTTTGTTTGAAATGTTAATTTGAATAACCGGTTTAGAGAGGATTAGGACAAGAGCTAAACATTGCTGACAGCAAGATATACTCTTCTGGGGAGCTTTTCTGTTTCAGTGACTGCTATGACTGCTATGTTGCTTAAAGTGGATGAAGTTATAGTATCCTACGCAGGAAAACTGTTGAAAAATATGCACTGTACCATTTCTGAAAATAAAATTCTTTATTGAAGAAAAAATAGTTGTGTTTATATTTCATAAAATTCAAGTATTTAAAATGTAATAATATATTAAGGTACACATTTTATTTATTTTTTATTTTCCCCCAGATTTTTTGAGATAAAATAAAAAAAAACTGTATATGCTTAACATGCATAAGGTACATTTTTTGCCTGTTTTCTTGTTTTGTTTTTCTTTGTTTTGTTCTTTTAGCATTTTTTTTTTTTTTTGGGTACTGGGAATTGAACTTAAGACTGTGTGCCTGCCAGTAGGCTCAAGGCTCTAACCTATAGCCCAGTCCCAAGGAGATGTTTTGACTCACATAAGCACTGTGATTATCAACATCTAACTAACTGCTATGTCTGTCATCTCAGGTAGTTAGCATTTATACGTCATGTTGAAATTACTTAGGATCTACTCTCTTTTCCATTCCTGTTTCACTCATACATACATCTTACAATTTATTTTCAGGGGTAATGTCATTATTTTTGTGTATTTTTTTCTAAATTAGATCTACAGAAGAAATTTCATTTAAACTGATAACTCAAATGGTGAAATCTCAAGACAATGATAAATATTTAATTATTGATTAATTCCATTAATAATTATTAAAACAATTTCAATCAAATATTAAAAAGTACACATATGGACTCTGACCTTACAGTATGTCTACCAGTGATGGCATAGACAAAGGCCATAATAGTCATTCATGCTTAAGTGGATGAAAGTGGATTGAATACATTCCACACTAAATATATAAAAATATATTATTACATTAATGTGATTTTCATTTTTGTTTACATTATCTCTGAACTGACATTTTGGTTTGCATCTTATATCTTAATGGCAAGCAGAAGTGAAGTCTTAAACCTTATTCTTAATGTCAAGATGTGTGATTAAGTGGAATATATAGTAGAATAGAAACAGAGTGAAAAAACTAACTTTGAACAAAATTATCAATTTTTCTCATTTAAGTTAACCATTTGTTCTTTTTTACCTGCTAACATCTTGTATGCTATTTAGAAGAGGAATCTAAAATTGGCAGAACATTTGAAAAGATTTTGTGTGAAAAGAACAGTGAGTATCTTTGTAATTGTAATGTATGCACTTGTGGCAGACTTAAGGCAATGTAGAAACTTTCTCTTTTTGCTTTTTTTTAATCACTGAAGAAAGAAAATATCCCACCTTAATAAAAATCCTGTTAAACTTTTTCTCATTAAAATACTTGGCATGTGGGGAATTCAGCTACCAAAATGGATTTAGAGTGGGATGTATATCTAAGTAGGTTGAGTCCTCGGAACAAAATAATTGATTAGAGATATTTCTTATAACTTGAGCTCCTAAATTGATATTGACTGAAATAGGAAAATGAATAGTTTAAATTGAGATGATTAATGCTATTGTGGAAACACAAAATGATAAATATCTGGTGAGTGCTTACTGGGTTAGACATAAGCAATAATAAAAGAGCCTGGAAGACACAAAACACATTGCACTGTATTTTCAAACTTCAGACAATCATTTAAATATGTTGGAATAATCTAATGCCTCATGTCAAGATATTGAACATGAACAAATATTATTTGCAGAGAAAATATTAGAAAATAGAATACAGGGCTGTATTAAGAGAGATTTGTCTTTTTTAATAATGTAGAGATGAGAAAGTAAAGAAGGGTACTGCTGAAGAGTGAGGTTTGTCATGTACATGTGAAAGGCTTAGACTGACTGAATGAATGAAAATATTATGTACACAATAATGCTTTATTATTGGTTTACTGGTAGACAAGTGTTGCTCTATTATTGATCATGGGGATTTCTAAGCTTATTACTCTGAGGACTAGTTAGAATTCTTCCAAGGCCAATATTCCTGCCAAAGAGCTTAAGGATCAGAGACACAGACTCAGTCTATGTATGTGCAGTGAGAGAGCAATGGGGAATTTGGATTGTTTAAATGTCTCTCAGACAACTATTACCTTCCTGTATTCACCTGTTTCACTTTTCTCTATTGGTTGCTTCTAAACAAAAGTATCACAGTAATACACACCATAGAGTCAGGGAAATCATTTCAAATATTCCGACTGGTAAAAGTAATACAGCTAATCTTTATTGCCTTTACTGACTGGTATGGAAAAAGAAGCATCTGCTAGATCAATAATTTCATGGCAGATGTGAGTAACTAGGATGTCCTTTTCCAAGACTGACAATAAACCAACGGATGTAATTATACTGGCTGCTACTGAGTATCAGAACCCAGTAGAGTTTGTAGTTATTTCTTTATTGATATTCTATGATTTTTAGCTTTGTAAAGTTGAAGCAAAATTGTAGAAGCTTGCATATCAGTTCATCTTTTAATACCGTGTCTCATGACATGGTTTAGGCAGGCGACATAATTCGTATACTAGTGACTGAATGTGTACTTTTATCCTAGAATGAAGAAGTAGATACCACTTTTCCACAACTCTTCTCAATCCACTCTAAAAAGACCTGTGAAAAATCTCCACTTAATAACAAATCTCCTGAGTCATTATTTAGCAAAATAATGTTTTAGGTTTCCATAACCTAAAGTATTTCCAAAGACAATGCTCATTGAATATCATGATGTTTGTATAAGGCTTCTGCCAATCATGATCCTGGAAAATGGAAACAGGAACACTCAAATGGGAGACAGAAAATGAAATTAGTTCTATGGTCCATTACTGGACATTTTAACAAAGTGACCAGAAGGTAGCTCCTCCTCTATGTGTCTGGCTGATCTATTTGAGAGTAAGTCACAGATATGACTTTTACAGGCAACAGAAGTTCAATTCATACTTTTTATAGAAATAATTTAGGTAACAAATGTGAGTTTTTCAAATTTAGTGCATTTACTATATTTTAATGTACACATGTAGTAAAATTTTATTGGCTGAACCAATACTGTCATTTAAATATTTTATTTTAGTTCTTCACCAACTCAATAACAAATTGTATTTGTTACATGATTTTACTTTTATTTAAACTGAGAGCATTCACTAGACTTTTAAAAAAATCATTCCTGGCATTGGGATCTTTAGACTACAGTCCATTTGAATGATATTGGAATATGACATACTTAAAATATTCTATAATTAGTGTGTAACACTGTATTCTCTTGCACAGCCTACTGTGCTCAGGAACTGAATACTTTACTGCTATTATTTTGAGTGTTCAGTGTTCAGAATTTGTTCCCTACAGCAAGACAGGAGGTCCTACACTTCAACATCAATGAATGAAGCAGTTACTGAGTTATCAATTTGATTACCTAACACGGTTTCAAACTAGTTGAACATTTTACATTCTTCTTTTCGTTTAAGTGAACCACATCAATAAAAGTGACATAATCAAGCCTTGTATTCTTTTAGATTTTTAGATGGAATTAAAACCTATGTCTAGCTATATATGCTCTACAGAAATCTGCCAATAGAAATAGTTACACTTTTTACCAGTAGATCTTTTTACATTTTTAGTGTATATGCTGAATATATATTAGTACACCTTCTCTCAATACATATTTTTATGATTTTTTTGCATACTTACTGTCTTGTGAGGGAATTCTCTGTGTTTCTCTTTATGGGATTTGTTATGCTTCAATTCTTACTGTGGCCATGGAGTAAATCAGAGGTGGTAGATGTATTCTGGAGCCAGCACACCATCAATTTGTCAGAAAATTGCTCAAGTTTTAATCATAGAAAAAACTTTTGTACAGAGGAATCCACTTTCTTCAGAAAGGTAACTACTGATATTTACCATTCATATGAAATAGTATAACATTTATCCTTGGCTACTCGAATTTTGTATTTAGTTTTTTTTTTTTTTTTTCCTGCTTCCAACATTTGATTCATCAGGACTTGGGATTCTACTAGCATAGATTCAATTAACGTGATGTCATATAAATTGATTCCTAAAAAAAGAAATCCATATCACAAAATATTATAAGTTACTTCTCTAGTGTCAAATGTCTTAAATTTGGAAACAATTCACAATTACCTGGCAAAGTTACACAAGAGTGCAAAGACAAGTCTCTATCAACAGAAATTTTACTTGGTATTATCAACAGAATTAGTCTCGGCTAACTACAGAAAGTGAGGTGGTCTTCAATGTATTTAGAGAACATAGAAGTATTTGAGAGTTTATTGCCATAGAAGTTAATGCAAGTTATTATAAAACTGAAAGTGTAAACAAAGACCAAAATGAATTATAGATATGGTCAAATAGGAAGAAATTGTTCAAAAGGTATGAGAGATTAGGACAGGGGAGGAGGAAAGCAAGGAAGGAGAAAGGTAAAAATGAGAAAAGAAAGCTAAAATGGAGTGAAAGCTTGTAAACAAGGAGGAAATAAGAGTTGAAGGGAGGGGAGGGGAATAGAAAAAAAAAGAGGACTCAAGGTATATAAAGTACAGGTGCAAATTCTCTTTGATAAATGTGATCATTATATATATCTAAATTGTACCAATAAACTTAATTTAAAAAAAGGACATTGTTTAGCATACAACATCAAGGCAAAAAGACAAACAGAAACCTAGGAATTTTGACATAGTGACTAGCTTAGTAGAGAGAAACCTCCATTGTTGGTCTTAGTTTGAACAATTTGTATGGAAATAGCCAGTTTATATTAGTATTTATATAGTTATCTTCAGTGTAAAAAAATCAACATTTTAAATATAAAATAGAACAGTTGTTACACATGTATGTAAATGAAAAGCCAAGAGACTAGAAAAACTTGATAACTGAAAAGAAAACAAAAAAAAGAAATAAAAAAAGAAGGAAATGATCACAGACATTTACTAGTGGACTTTTACATTTTTTGAATCATACAAGAATAACAGTTAATTTGTTATGTTAGAAACAATGATTTTGAAGGTTAATAATCTGTATATTGTAATTTTTCACTGTGATAAAATTACAATACAATTATCAACATGAATATAGAAAAAGTAATCAATTAAAATTAATTATGCAATCATATATTATAGTAACATGGGTAATTTATAAGGAATTAAAAGTACATGATCTCTTTTTAATCGGCATTAAAATTTAGAATTTAATTTTAATATATATTTATTTTCCAATAGGTTATAAGCACAAACTTTCAAATTGCATATTTGATGTCTACATTAAAATAATACTTGTATGTAATTACCTCAAAGTCCAATTATTACAAAATTTACATCACATATTTATAGAAAATGTAGAATTTTTTCCTTAAAAATGCATTGATGGGGTGGAGAGTTCAGCACAGCAGCACAAGTGCCTGCCTGTAAAGCACAAGGTCTTGAATTTGATCCCTGGTACCAAAAGAAAAAAAACATTGATATACTTGTAAATTGAATGCAATAATATTATGAATCCATAAAATTATTTGATAATATAAGCAATGAAGCATTGAAAAGAGAAGCTGGGTGTGGTGTGCATGCTTGTAACTACAACTTCTGGGAGGATGAACCAGGAGAATTGTGATTTGAAAGCCAGCCTTGTCTGCACTTGAGAGTTCAGAGGCAGCTGTATTACACAGTGAGACCCTGTCTCAAACAACAACAGCAACAACAACAACAACAACAACAATTCAAACAAATAAAATAAATGAAAGTAGAATACAAATATAATAAATGAAAAACTAAAAGGTTACTATTTGTCTTTATGAACAAATATTGTGCAATATATATTATCTCAAGATAATAGCCAGCTCACATTAAAATACTCATAATTTCTCAATATTTTCATTGTTGAATTTATATAATATTTACAACAATTTATTAATATTTAAATAAGATTTTATTTCAGAACTGTTGCAAAATCTTTTCTCCATGTAAGCACATTAGAAAACATTTGGGGAGATTGCCGGAGGTGAGTCCAGGTAAACTGGGGAAAGGTGGAGACCTACATTCCAGCTTTTGAGTTTCTGGGTAGCTACCAGGACAATGGACTGGGTCCAGCAGATTGCAGGGCCTCAGTCAACCAAACTTAGTGGCCTTGTTTCGGTCCAGGAGACAGGAACCTTGCACAAGGACTCTGGGCTCAATTGGGCTGGCCTGGGGAGAGATTAAGACCAGCACTGCCAGCTGCAGAGTTCATATCCACACCCCTAGAACAGGGATTGTGACTCAGGTATTTCTCTGGCCCCTGTTCTCCACACCCTGCTTCCACCTCTCAATTTAGGGAGCCAATACTGGAAGAGGAGCTGAGACTGCTCCAGTAGCTGAAGGTGCAGGAGGAGATTTGTGACACACCCAGAGGAAGCTTTGGAACCACACTCAAAAAAAGGAAATAAGGAAAAATGACAAAAGGAAAGACCAAAAGGCAAGCTCAAATTGCCAGCCATTCCCAAAAAAGCCTGGAAGCCATGTATAGAAGAAAATAGAAGCCATACACCTAAAATGACTGAAATGATATCAACTGAAATAAAGAAGCACTAGGGAAAGCTATGGAGAAATTCACATTAGAAATAATTGCCTAGGTAAAAGAAGAAATGATAAAAGTAGTGAAAGAAATAGTTAACACATCTAGTTAAGACATAGCTAAAAAATTAGAGGAACAAAGCAAACAGATAGAATCCCTGAATGAACACTATAAGAAACAAGCAGAATACATAAAGCAGATTCAAAGAGATATACAGGAAATCAAAAATTCTATTGAAAACTATAAAAACCATCTCAATTAAGTAAGATAGAATTTCAGACCTCAAAGATAAGATTGCAGCTACTGAACATGAAAGGAAACATCTTTTAAAAATAACAAAGAATCAGGAAATAACAATTCAGCAGCTGCAAGATGATGCAAAGAAAAATAACATAAGATTAATAGGGATAAAAGAAAAAGAAAGGGACAGCCCAAATGATATCAAGAGGAAGTTTATAGAAATTGGCTGAAAACTTCCAAAACATGAGAATGGAAACTGACATTTGGATTAGTGAAGCATATAGAACTCCAAATAGCCATAACCAAATTAAAACTACACCCAGACACATAATAATCACCATCCCAGAAACCCACCATAAGAACAGAATACTAAAAGCTGTTAGAGAGAAAAGGCAGATCACCTATAAAGGAAAACCTATCAGAATCACAGCAGACTCTCAACACAAACAATACAGTCAAGAAGGGAATGGAGTGAAGTATTTCAGATCCTAAAGGAAAACCACTTCCAACCCAGACTGAAGTACCCTGAAAAACTGTCCTTCAAAATGGATAGAGAAATAAGACACTTGCATGACAAAGAACAGTTGAAAAACTTCATGAGCACCAAACCAACCCTACAAGGAATACTGAAAGA
>PVJX010042108.1:0-14332 GCA_004027295.1 Dolichotis patagonum
CATAGTCATACGGATGTCCTGCTGCCTGGCTCGACAGGAAGCTAGGAGTCCTGGAACAATCGCTTCCTGTAGCACAAAGTCCTGTCTGCTCAAATGTCCCATGCTGGGTAACATGGGGCTTCTGTGAACAAAAGCATTTGGCATGGTAAGATGACTGGCTAAGTGTCATGATCTTAGTTATGTACATGTTTGTGTCACACTAAGTGACGAGATGAGGACATAGTAAGGTGGAGTAGGTCTGCCATGACTTGGCATATTTTGCTGTCTCATTCTTCTTTTGTTTTTCTTGGCCCATAGCTTCATCCTACCTACTGGCTCCTTAGGCTGCCTTTAATAAGAGAACCAGTGAAGGGTTGCTACATGTCATATGTGACATGCCTGATGTAAACCTTCTTCCCCTATTTAATAGGTTGGTGAGGGCATCAGTATCTGTCATCTGATAAACTACAGCTGATAATGAAACCTTACTTTACCTGCCAGATTCCCACTGCCAGAGGTATGTGATTACTCAGTCCTGGGTACATCTGTAGGTGACAGTGCTGAAGCTAAACTGATTCAGCCCATAGGTCCAGTTCCAAGGCCACATACTACTATACTGGGGAAAGAGGAACTGGAATCATTGTGCAAATACCTCTTCCACTCTGTCAGCTGTTTCTGGACTTCCTCATGAGTAGGTAGTTAACAGCTTGCACTTTGTCCTCCAAAATAACCCAATTGAATTACCGCCTGTCTTTCTTTCCAGCTTGCTATGTAGCTCTTTGTATTTCCATTCTGCAGTTATTCCCTATCTTCATACAGGCCTCCAATCTAGTGAACACTTCATACATTTGCTGCTTCCATTAGTTTCTTCTAAACGACTTTTTCCCGGGAGCACTCTTACAGCTATTGTTGTGCCTCTTTGGTAAACCTAATCTGCATGAATTCAAGCATATTCTTCTAGCACTAGAAGGTACAGCTAGGCTGAATTGAGGAATAGGTTAGACTTAGACCTCTAAACTCTACTTCAGTGTACTCCCCTGCCAAATACCACACTGGGGAAAGAAAAGTTGGCAGAAATACACAGGGCTCTTGGTAAATCTTTTAAATGTAGTTTTTTTTATGTGCATAACTTCTGTCTTTGCCTTGAAGTAAAGGTTTACTTTTATTTTCAGATTATCACTCAGTCTAAACCATGCTTTAATAACTCAGTGGAGCAGGGGAGTTACTTTTTTGTTTTGGTCTTGTATGTTCTCACCCGTTCCTCTATATTAACTCACCAAAAATAGCTGTTCTAAGCTGGGTCCCAACCCGCCTTGAACTTCTAAATAAGTCCCTCCGGTGCATCTGATGGTCTACAGTCCATATTCCAGGACTGTGTCCATCTGATGGTGGAAGGATGCTTGGGGGCAACAGGACTTACAATGCCACTCTTTAAACTGGTTCAAGACATTAGGCTTCTTTAAATGTGATCATGTTCTCCAGTTGGGAAATTTGGCTTAAAAAGGAGGGTCTTAATAACTGTATTTTATTTCTAACCAGCTCAGCAGCCTTTCCTGGCTCACTGCTCTTGAAGACTTCCTGACATTGAGAACAATCATCTCACCCTCTTGAGCGCTGACTGGTACAGTTTTCAAGTAGCACTTCTACTGTGGTGAAGCATCCACTCTTAAAAGTGGAGCACCGACACACTCGGCTCAAACTTTTCAGGCAAGGTTTGCAAAAAATCATGGTTTTGCAATTTAGTCAAGCTTTTTTTTTCTGTAGTTACCAAGCATCCCATATTGGTATGTATTTAAAGTCCTATTTACGCCCTTTGAACAGAGGCCAAGGCTTAGAGCCTTGTGAGGCCTGAGGGTTAGGCAGCAACAGGTTGCCCCCTTATGTACTGTACTTGGCCTTTGTCTCATTGCTTGAGCCTTTCCTAATCTCTTCTGGGTCATACTTTTACTGCTGGTGTTGATATCTTACCAATACCATCCCGCTGTTCTCTACCACCCTAGGCTAATTACTTTATTCTCACTTATTCAAAATATTTGCAAGAGAAGAGCTGAAAACAGTCTCAAGGAACAAACTTCTCTCATGCTTCCCTACTCTGAGATGTAAGGTTTAGGACTCAAGTCTAAACCTGGAATGGAAGGAGTAAAATGGGTGACTTTCCTTAATAAAAACCTCAATGAGTTACAAGCCTGGGATGATTTCTCAGATGCTCTGGTGAAGTACTAGCTTGCTTCTGATTTGTTGGTCCATTTACAAAAGTATTAGGTTAAATTGCTTGACTTGAAACTTGTTTAATCAAAAAATATAAACTGCAAAGTATTGATTCACTGAAAGTGTCAGTTAATAGTTAAGTGAAATACAATCTAATGTTATAATTTTTAATGTGACAATTGAGTGTCTTACTGAAAATTGGTAGTTTGGGTTGCACTATAAATCCAAACAGACTAAATCAACAATTTAGAGACCTGTGTCATATCTGAGACTTGTTAGCCAGAGTTGGTGAGTTCTTTTATGTTATCACATTTGCCTTAAACTGTATCTAAATTATCCAAAGTGGGTTAAAAACATGGCATTGTTCATAAGTCTTCTTTGCTTATCCAGTTGTGATGTTTTAGTCTGTAAAGCTATTCTGCCAGATAAATAGATCCCAAATATGGTATGTGGGTCTTCTGATAGGAAGAAAGACTGCTTTAATTTAAGAGATCTGGTGATATTTTTGAGGGAGATACAATTTTGAAGTCTTGCTACATTGAAAACTTGTCAAATGATATACCATTTTATTAGATTGCAAACTTTGCTTTGCTCTTAACCTGAAAGTGTGTATTGATGTCATAAGGGAGTATCTGGAGTCTTTTTTCATGATTAGGCTTTGAGTCTTGCCCTTTGTGTGTCATCCACTAGGATCATGCTATTTTTTTAGTACGTTTCTGATGCATAATTACACTTGTGAGAATCGATGCATACACACATTGCTCCTTGATCATAATTTTACCATATTATTTCAAAATAATGGTTGGAAAAAAGTTATAAGTGACCTAAACTACAGAAACTATAGATTTAGAGTTTTATGTTGCTGAGAAAGGAGATGGATCTTAGAATTGTTAAAGTTTCCAAGATTTCACTAGGAAGGGACTCAATTCCAGAAATAAAACTATCTTTTAGAGTGTTGTTGCCTCAGGTGTCCTTAAGTGACTTTATTGTACCAGGGTTTGAGTCCCAGCTGCCTCCTCTTCCTTCTGTGACACCCCTAACTTGCTCCGTTCTTTTACAGTACACTTGGTTCATGCTCAGTTGACATAGCTGGATACCTAAATATGTTCCCTAGCCATGACTGCACTTTCCTACAGACCAAGATGTTGCTCCCTAAACCACTCCTATATAAGAATTCTGGAATTAGACTGTTTTGAAGGAAACCAGTGAGTTTTGCAGCAAAGTTGCATCATCTAATTAGAACGTGGGTTTAGCAGCCAGGCTTGAGCTGGGTTCCAGATCATTCAGATTCTGTAGGGTCCATTGACAAATGTTACTCTCTTTAAGACCTATCTTAATAGAAACAGATGCCAGGATTTGGGGGCTTAAAATATATGGAGGATATTTTGTACAGAACTAATAGTCAATTGACTCAGAGGCAGAGGTACTCATTGATTGGGTACTCATTGATTGGCTCTATTTTGCAACTATATTTGTGTCTAACATGGATCTCTTTTAATAGTGAGGATACAGCTCAGAATGACTCAAATCCAGAAGCAAACTGTTTGATACAAGTGAAACTGAAATACTGAGCATCCCAAGTATCAGGATATTTTAGAACAGTGCTTTCTAACTTTGTCATGAACTGCATAGAAAACACTTGTATGGTACACAAGCTAGCAAGGATCTGGAAAATTAGATTCAGCAGTTCATGGTAGGAACCCCAGTGCCTTTGAAAGATAAGAGACCTGTGTTCCCCAGGTAGAAAGCTCTGCGTGAGGGTAACTGTTCTGCTTGTCTATAGTAGAGAACAGATTATGTTCTTGAATGTGGCAAGAAGTTGCTAGAAGTGATGAGAAAATACTTCAGTTTTTGTACACTAGAGAAACTTGAAGGCCAAAATGATTCTGCATAAACGTGAATAATTACTGGAGGAGTACTTGAAGGAAGATGACCTTGCTTGGCTTTCACTATCTGGTCTCATATCTTCATGGGTAAAATCTCTAAACACTTACCCAGGATAGAAAGCAGTTTCAATTCTTAATGGTAAAACCTGGGCTATAACACACCAACAGAGATCACTTAGAATTATGTAAGATCTGCTGTTGGCCCTATACTGACTTAAACTTTAGTGAATTAGCCCTTGTTCTTCTGCCATTGTTCTAAGCTCTTCCTGAGCACCAATCCTAAGAAGTGGACTTCTCACTTAGATTTCTGGATGCTATGGTGAAGTATCATGCAGTCTATCTAGGATTGGTGCCTTGTCCCTGCAGGCTACCTTCCCTGCGCAGTGGTCACACCCTCACCAACTCTTGTTCAGCTTGTTTGTTCAGTCACCAAACTTAAGATCAGTTCTGACTTTGTGTTGGCTGTCTTTTCTGAGGTTCATCCCAATCATCTATAAGATCCAAATTCTCATCTAGTGTTTGAAATTTGGTTGACCTGGGGCCATGGATTTAGCTCAGCAGCATAAGTGCCTATCTAGCAAGCATAAGGTCATGAGTTCAATCCTCAGTACAAAAAAAGAAAAAAGAAAAAAGAAAGAAATTTGGTTGACCTTGCGGTGTTTTTTGGTGTGATTGATAGTAAGGGAAAGAAGATAAAAGAAACACATCTTGTAGGAACTGTCGATCTGGTATTTCACCATCTTGGTGTAGTTAGGAATTGCACATGAGTAATACTGCCTTATTCAATGGTCTGATTATTCAGTGGGTATGAGTTTTAACTGGGAACACATCTCTGGGGGCCTTCCCTGTCACTGCCTCAGTAAGACATCATGACTAGTCTCTCCCTAAATTGTTTAAATGGATGCTTTCAGCACAAATATGGTCAACATAAGCTGATATTAGACTAAGTTGGCCGAAATTCCTTGATTCATGCCTCATGTCTAGCTCTTGTCTTGGACATAAGCCATGAAGTTCAGGTGCCCTCAAGCACTTTTCCCAATCTAGCTGGTGCTCCAGGTTGGCTTCCAAAAAGCAAGAAGCTGAGGGCTGCCTGAGTAAATTCTATTTTGGTGGGGAAAGGTCAGGGCTCCTAGCCTAATTGGAAAAAGGAACAGTAAAGCATACAGTGGCTGGAGATGGGAAGAAGGGAGGTCAACACCACTGGTTTCAATGGTTCCAGAAGACCCAGAAGTGGTAGTGTAATGGTGGGCAGAATCACAGTTGGGTTAGTTATTGATTGCAGGTCTGGCTGACATCACATCTTTGGATGCCTTAAGTCCTAAGGTTTAGGACAACCTAAGTGTGTTGTAATGTATGAAGATCTCAACACTGGTTTAGGCTTATACTCAGGGAAAGGAATTAGAATGCGGTCTATGATATGTTGATAGTTGCTAACATTTGAGTACCATAATAGTAATTGTTTACATGAAAGAGATACATAAGTCTTCTGTTTCCCACTATTCAAGAGTCCTGCCTTTCTTTTCTGAAATGCAAGGCAAAACTCAACCAAATAAAAAAGTTTATAATTTATTCAAAATAGAAAAGTGTATGTAACATACAATGATTGTTATCATCCCTTCATTATCTCCCTCCCCTTCCCCCAGTTTTGCCTTTGGGAGGCAGGTTCAATATATAGAACATACTTTGCACATTTATATCCCCCTACTATCTGCCTTTATGTCCCTTCTTTCCTTCTTTATTCCCTTTCACTTGTTGAATCTCCCTTCTTTGTCATCTTTTTTAGCTCTCACAAATTAGGGAAAACATATGTTTGAATCTGGCTTATTTTGCCCCACATGATAATCTACAGTTTTTCCATTTTTTCCCTGGGATCCCATCCCAAATGATGGGATTTCATTATGGCTGGATAATACTTTGAGATAGATAGATAGATGCCATAATTTTTTAACTGTTCATCTGTTGGGTACCTAAGATGGATCCATATCTTGGCTATTATGAACTGCACTACAAAGAGAGGAATAGCTAGATCAAATGGTAGCTCTGTAAGTTTTTGAGGGTCCTCTGTGCTGATTTCCACAGTGACTGTCCTAATTTACATTTCAACAGTGAAACAGACAACCTGTCCTGGCCTTACCAGAATTTTTCTTATTCATGACAGTCATTCTAACTGGGATGAGAGAGAATCTCAACGTAGTTTTGATTTGCATTTTCCTAGTGGCTAAGATGTTGAACATTGTTTTCATATAGTTATTGGCCATTTATACTTCTGAGAAGCATCTGTTCAATTCATTTGCCCATTTACTGATTTTGGCTGTTTAATTTTTGGGGTGGTAGAGTTCTTTGCATTCTAGATATTGATCCTCTGTAAGAGTGGCTGGTAGAGATCTTTTCCTAGTCTATAGACTATCTTCACTGTTTCCCTTGCTGTGCAGAAACATTAACTTCATGTAGCCCATTTATTGGTTCTTGGTATCTCCTTGGCATTGATTGGCAATCTCTTCAGAAATCTTTTGCCTGTGCCCATGGCTTTAAGTCTCTCCCCTATGGTGTTTTAAAAGCACTTTTAGGCAGGCCTGGTTGTCTATACCTATAATCCTAGCACTTAGGAGACTGAGGTAGGATTGCCATGAATTTGAGCCCAGTCAGGGCACCATAGTGAGTTTAAGAGCAGCCTGGACTACACAGCAAAATCCCGTCTCAAAAACACTTTCAAAAGTTTCAGGTATTAGATCCACATGGATTTGGAAGGAGGCACAGGGTGACATTGGGATCTAGTTTCAATCTTCTACAAGTGGATATCCAGTTCTCCCAGTACCATTTGTTTAAAAAGGCTGTTTTTTCAATGTATGTCTTTAGCTTTGTCTAGAATAGATGTCTGTAGTTGCATGGGCTTATTTCCTCTACTGTTCCACTGGTCTATGTATCTATTGTACCAGTACCAAGCTGCCTTTGTTACTATGACTTTGTAGTATAATTTGAAATTGGGTATTTTGATACCTCCAACCTTACGCTTTTGGTTAGGATCATTCTGGCTACTCTGGGTCTTTCATTTATTTCTGAATTTTTGGATCATTTTTTCTATTTGTGTGAAAAATGTCACTGATATTTTTATAGGAATTGCAATGAAACTGCATATCATTTTGGTAATAGGCCCATTTTGACAATATTCTAATTTGTGAACATGAGTTACTTTCATCTTCTAGTGTCTTTTTCTTTTGTGTACTACAATTCTCACTGTAGAGGTCTTTCACTTCCATAGGTAGATCAATTCCTAGGTATAGTATTTTATTTGAATCCATTATATAAGAAATTTGTTTTCATGGTTTTTCCCCCAGTTAATCCACTATCAGTATATAGCAGAACTATTAATTTTTTAACACATTGCTGCAGGGTTGAACCACTGGTGCTAAACGCATGATTTCCACCATCAGGAAGCTTGAAGCACCCAATGGGACTGTCATACTTGTACCACCAGAGCTGCTCAGCAATGAAAGATACAAATTATGGCTCCATTGTGAATGTGTTAATGTTTTTTCTTTGCTTTTTAAGCTTTCTTTTATAGTACATATTTGTTATACACATGGATCACATTAATCGTAGGGAATTTGTACCTCTACTTAGTATATCTTAATTTTATCATTTCCTCCCCTCAACCCTTTTCCACCTCTCCATTTGCTCAAACTTTGTTTCCATTTTTTCCTTTTCCCTCTCTTCCCCTTCTCTTCCCTTCTCCCTTATCCTCCTTCACATCTGAACGTGTTCTTCCTACTTTTCCACTATCTATACTTCATTATGCTACTCGCACAAGAGAAGCAACTCGATAACCTTGTGTGTCCAATTTATTTCACTTATGATTATGGTCTCAAAGTGCATCTATTTCCCTAAAAATGATTCAAGTTTATCTTTATAGAAGAATGGCACTCTATGGTATATAAATAGCACACTTTGTTTATCTTTTAATTTTTGAGATAGTCTTGGTGTATAGTTCTCCAAGCTATCCTCAGACTCACAGTGATCCCCCTGCTTCAGCCTCCCAAGTGCTGGGATGTGCCACCATACTCAGCTATCTTTTCATCTTTTGATGAACACACGGACTAATCTTGAGATTTAGCTATTATAAATTGTACTACCACAAGCAAGTTATATATATAACAAGCAAGAGAGAAAAGGAAGGAAAGGAAAAAAGGGGGGATAAAAGTGAAATGAATTACTTCTGAAGAAATAACCAACAGCTTTCAAGCCTACTTAGAGTAAGCAATAGAGAAAGAATCACAGAATAGATGGTAGAAATAAGCAGAAACATACTAATGTATACTCTTTATGCTCTGTGTCCTCATAAAATATCAGGAGAAGATAACACCTTTAAAGACTCAAGGCAAGGGTATGAGGTGGATGAGGGATAAGGGCAATCCCCAAACCTCACAGACCTGAGTAAGCACAGTACGGGGCCCCAAGAGACCTCCTCCTGGATCTCCAGGGGTCTGCTGCCCTAGGGTGGCCTCTGTGTCACTGTGAGCCCTGCCTGCCCCAGCCCTAGGCCAGCTGAGCTCCAGGGCTGTGAGCTCCTCCTCCTGCCTCCAGGTTGCCCTCAGGTCCCTCAGCGATGGCTTATAACTATCTGTTCCCAAAGCTGAGGGACTCTAAGATGGGCTTTAGGAGGTGATCGGGTTATGGACATGGTACTCTTGGGGGATTGGTCCACTGAAGAGTTCAAAAACTGCCATTAGAAGGTGGGAGTTGGTCTGAAGAAACAAATCACCAGGTGTAAGGCCTGAAGACTTCATCTCCCTTCTTTCCCTCCCTTGACCCTCTGCTTCCTGTATGCGGGGGGTCCCTCTACCACACTGCCCTGCCTTGGAGCCTCCCACTGTGGACTGGAATCTTTATGAACTCTGAGCCCAAACTGCTCCTCTGTTAAATTGTGTGTGTTCAGTATTGTATCTCAGTGACTGTCTCACCCTCCTCATGGCCCTGACCCTGATATCTGAACAGATGCCACTTCTGCTCTTTTGAAAGTTCTGGAGAAACACTAGAGGTGGGCCTCATCTAAGTCCTGGACAGGCCCAGGCAGCTGCCTAGGTGTGTGTTCACAAATTGGGTGCGCAGGTGTCTGAGTGAGGCTCCCTGTACTACATCCTCAACAAGGTCCCAGGAGATTCCCTGCCAGACCTGTACCTCCTCAACATAAGGGTGAGTGCCCAGCTGAGCCACACTAGAGCTACTGACTTGGGTAGACCCTGAGGCCCTGGTCCTTTCACAAGGTCTGGAGAGGCTTAATCAGTCTGGGATACCAAACCTTCTGCAGGTCTCATGTCGGCCTCATCCAAACAGTGAATGAAAATCATCACTGAAGATATTCCACAGGAAGGCTGGATTTCTCTGGGGCTCATGAATAATGCAGGACTGAGTTCTACTCTGTCCTGGTGGGATTTCACCCACAACTGCCAAGTGGAATCCATGGTGATTCTGCTTGTTTGTGGGGGTGTCTTCGTGTTGACGCTGCCATCTGTCCTTCTGCACCATTACCTGCATTGCTTTGCTGATCTCAAGTCACTGATAATGCTGCTTATTGTCTGCTCAGGGCGTGGTCATCTCCACCAGCAAAAGGCTTTAGCTATCCCTGTCTCCATCGGTTGTGCCAGTCTCTCCCTGCAGCTATGGGAACTTTCCTAGCAGAGCTTAGTAAGCCCTTATGAAGTCCACTTTAGCTTGCTTCTTTTCTTCCTCATAGGCCTGGGGAAGGGATGCACAAGGCACAATGGGTATTGGTCTCTCCCATCCAAACAGCATCATATGCATCTCTTTCCATTGGAATAAACTGTAAAGTGATTTTCACAGTGTCACTCATCCATGTGTTATGGCTGAATAGGGGCCCACATCATTTAATAATATTTTAAATTAAAAATAATAAATAAATGCAAGAACCTGAGGGAACAACAAGCTTGTTTATGTGTTCATTTCTGACATCTGACTGCAAGAGCCAATTTGAACTAAGATTTTTAAAAATCCCTGAATTCACCACTTTATTCTCCTTTCTCAGAACTCACTCTACCTCTAGGTTCTTAGGCATGCCTTTTCTTAGCCATTCCAAGCTCCACTTTGTCTATAGCTGTTCCAAGATGTGGGAGGTCGAGGTCCTGAGGTCTGGCTGGCCACCCTGGCAGAAGAGAGAGTCTGAGCACACTCAGACTCCCAGTTCCTTGGCACACTGAGTATAGCATTCCTGCAAGTGCCGCCCCGCTTGGAGCTCGCCCCACAGTGCATCCCCACCTTCCCTAAGCCTACTTCCGCCCTTCCTGAAGCTCCATTCTGCCCTTCCTCTGAGCTCACTTCCACCCTTCCTATTCAGCCTATATATACTACTGCACTTCCTAATAAATCAGATCTGCGCCATCAGCCTGATCTCTGGAGTTGTCTCTTCATTGCCCCTTGCCAGTCCCCTGCAGCCCCATAAAGGCTGCAAGTGGCGCCCAAGGTGGGGCAATTGTGCCTCCTTGGACTCGGTAAGTGGCCCCTGCCCACATCATGGGCCCCCACCCACATCATGGGCCCCACGCTTCACAAGGAGCAGCACCCCCAGGCACAGGTTCTTGCTGCCCTCTTGCAGGCTAGGCAATGCAAAATGGCCTATTCCACCCTTTCCCAGTATTGGGAAACCCTTCTCCCCCTTAATCCTTGGCTGCACACTGCCTACCTGTAGGAACCTCAGACTTGGACTTGGCTCCTACAACAAGTCCAAGCAGGGGAGCAACATGAGGGGAAAGTCTTTCCCCTGGGGCTCCAACCTGCTTTTCTTACCATCTGAGCCTGTTTGACGGGCTCAGACAACATCACTGGGGTCAATGCAGAGCACTTCCCACTGTTAGCAGATTCTGCCACTTGCACCGCTGCAGCAACCGCAGGGGGTCCATCCATTACCCTCGACTTAGAGACCAATTTTCTGCTGAATCAGCAGGATTGCGTAAACTCAGTGGAGGAGAGGGTCTCCATTCCTCCAAAAATCTACCCTTCTCTGGAGCCCTTAGAGGCTCCAAAGATGGCGCCAAGAGAAGGGTGAGTTCGTCGTGCTTACAGGCCAGAACCTCCGCCCTGTCAGACAATGAAGGCGGAACTTGACAGGGAGGACCTGCCTGTCTACTCAGCAGTGCCACCTACTGGCGATGATGGGTCATTACACTCTAAAGATCCATGGAAATCCTACTGTCAGACAAATATAAATAGAAAATCTCAGTCTACTACTGCAAAATGGTGTGATTATTATGAGGGCTTGTGCCATACTCGGGATAATTGGGCAAAACACTGGGAATGGGAAAAAGAGGTAAATGATGCATTTCCTGTTACTTTACATCAGAATCCTGCTCACACTCTGCACTGGTATCCTCATGAACATACCACCTTAAAGTGCCTCCAGGAGGCAGTCAAGGAGGACAGCATCTAAGGACCTTTTGACCAACAACTCCTTGAACTAGTCACTATGGAACTTACTTGTCCCACTGACTGGAAACAGCTAGCGAGAGCCATTTTTAGTAGTGGTCAATACCTAGACTGTCTGGATAGCTATAAGGATGAATGTGAACAACAATGTGCCCCAAATGCAAATGTGGTTATTGCTGGGAGACAGACTGCTGCTCTATGACTGATAGAGAAGACAGCCCTTTAAACTCCAAACAGGGCAATCCTCAGCCCAGCAACAAAAAAGGGACCCAATAAACATCAAACATAGCTCACAGGTATTATTGATGTAAAGGATTGCTTCTCTTCCATCTCCCTGCACCCTGAAGACCGACCAAAATTTGCCTTTTCTATACCCCAAACTAACCACAATGCCCCTTGTGAGAGATACCATTGGACAGTCCACTATAGATTTTAAAAGGTTACTTAATAGAAACTGCTGCTTTCTGCTCCTCTCCCTGCTTCTTACAGGCTCCCAGGCAGGGGAGGACACCAAAGCCTCCACTGAGCCTGTAGTTTGGCCCAGAGAAGGAAGGTAAAAAAAACAAAACAAAAAAAAAAACAATGTTGCTTGTTTCAACTGCAAGGAAAAATCAGGATTATGGTTCAATCTACTCAAAACACAGTTCAAATCTCCCTAGATTATTGTATTGCTCAATTGGTTATTCTTCCCTTGGCAAAACTTGGAAAATCTGTAAGTAAAGAAAAGATACCTAGGGATTTTGGATCTTTTGATACTTATTAGAGAGGTAGGAGATGGGTCTGGCCTGCCCGAGCTATTCTGGTTTTCCTATCACCTGTGCACACACTTTGTAAATCCAGAGTTTAGGCTGCACTGATGCTCAGATCCCTAACAATAGTGGGGTCTCCAGCCCAAAGCAGGAGCACCACCTGCATGTCACGAGAGCCCAAGATACCTAAATATAAAATGCAGTTTCCATTTTCTTTACACCTTGCCAAAAAAATTCATTGTAATCTTCAGGTCTAAAAGTAGTTAAATGTGCTTAAAACTTAAACTTCAAAAAAAAAAAGGGAGAGTTCACCTCATCATGGAGTTCATTTGGCAGTATATACCATTTACAATATTTAAATTCTAATAAAGATGTAACTACTGCAGCAGAAAGATAATGCAATCAAATAAAGTCTAAAACCAGTCCTTTGGAAATATCTTCATACTGGATAATAAAAACACCCAGTCCAGTGCTAATGTGGGGTCGAGGGTATGCTTGTGTTTTTCCAGGAAAAGCTAAACGGCCTATCTGGGTGCCAGTGTGTGCTGTCCAGCTGTATCATGAGCCCCAACCCAAAAAAGGTGTTGATTCCTTGCAAGAAGCTGGTGCCCAATCCTATAACAGTGATGCCTTGGAGGCCATGCCACAATCGATAGAAAAGGCTGAGGCTAGACTTGACCCATGATGCCCACGAGATGGTAACCACAAATAAAAAGAAGGTCCAAATAGATGATAGCGGTATATGCTAAGTCCTATGACAAAAATATGTTATAGATAAGGTTTTGTCTTTTGAAAATTCTTTGATAAGAGATCTCTACTAATTGACCTACAACAAATCTGACTAGTCTATTTAAAATTACAAAATGTACAGCTATATACAAATTTGTGTAATTCAATTTGGCTAAAATATATTTGAGTGCACTCAGATTGTGTAAGATGTTCGTTAGTCGGTGGGACCCGAACCTCCGGGACTCGCAGAGTGGCCCGGGCTGTTTGGATTGAAAGTCTGCGCAGACCAGCATCTCGGCGTGACTGGGACTGGTAGGCCTGCCCTTCATCCGCAGGGAACTGCCCTGAGACCGGCATCTGGGCAAGGTCTGTCTGGGCCTGTAGCCCCACCCTTCACCCCCAGGAAATCTCACAGAGACCAGCATCACGGCCTGACTCTTTGGGACCGGGAACCTCCCGGACCTACAGAGAGGTCTGGGCTGTTTGCATTGGGAATATTGTGGAGACTGGCATCTTGGCCAGGTCTGTTTGGGACTGGGAACTTTGCAGAAACCAGCATTTTGGCCTGACTCTTTGGGACGTGTAGGCCCACCCTTCACTTGCAGGGAACCTCCTGGAGACCTTCCTGGGACAAAGCACGGTGGCCTGGCCTGCCTGAGATTCCACAGGCTCTGGGTTGACCACACCCAGCATTTGCCTTACAACTTAGGGAGCCAGGAGCCCACAGAGGGGAGTTAGGACCCTGTGAGGAAGCCAAGAGCCTGTGGGGGAGCCACTGCCCCTCCAGTAACTGAGAGTGCAAGAGGTAATTCGTCACACATGCAGACAAAGTTTTGGAACACCACTCAAAGCAAGGAAATATAGAAAAATGACAAAAGGAAAGACCAAAAGGCAGGCTCAAAGCCCTAGACCTCCCCAAGAAAGCTTAGAAGCTGTGTACATAGAAGAAAAAAGAAGCCATACACCTGAAATGTCTGAAATGATATCAAATGAAATAAATATGCAAATAGGGAAAGCTATGGACAAATTCAAACCAGAAATACTTGCCCAGGTAAAAGAAGAATTGATAAAAATAGTGAAAGAAATAGTGAACGCCTCTAATGAAAACACAGCTAAAAAATTAGAGGAACAATGAAATGAAAGTGAAACTCAATGAAAGTGAAGATAGAATTTCAGACCTCGAAGATAAGATTGCAGCCAGTGAGCAGGAAAGACAAGATCTTTTAAAAATAACAAAGAATCAGGAAATAACAATTCAACACCTGCAAGATGATGCAAAGAAAAATAACATAAGATTAATAGGGATAAATGAAAAAGAAGGGGACAGCCCAAATGATATCAAGAGGA
>PVJX010042109.1:0-14316 GCA_004027295.1 Dolichotis patagonum
TCTTACCTTTCTGGTAACCAACAATGTATGATTCTTTCACTTTTCTATAACAGACTTTACCCTATGTTTATCTGTGAGATGATTTTGACCTTCAAGGACAGTATATTACTGTAAGAACATGAAAAAATCTGCTACTGCTATCTACTGTGTCAATGTTGGGGATTCTGGTGAATGTTTTAAAATGTGTGAAACAGACCTCTCCCTGTATAAATATGAGATTATTCCCAAATGTCAATAGTATTGAGATTGAGAAACTATTTTAGGCATACATTTACTGATATATCTGTAAAAAATAACAAATAGAAAAATAATTCATTAAATTGCCTTTTAAGATTGTAACCAATTTACCTATTAATCAAAACTTCAGTTCAGATTAGTTGATAATTTACAGATAGATTGACCAATCTTCTCGAGTGGGGATTTGTCTTGTAAATATAATTGTATGACACTTCTCTTTTAAGTCTAAGGATTTAAACAAATTACAAAATTCCTTGAGGCTCAGTTATCACTGGATAATGATACTCGCTTTGTGGAACTATTCTGAGAAGCATGTGTAATGTTCATATAATACAGCTAGTATGTAGTAGAGTCAATTAATAGTCCTCATGTGCTTTTTATGTGTCAAAGTTATATATAAATTGGCAGCACCCCAGTGAAAGTTATGATATTCTAAATTTCAGAAAAGATTTCATTCTGAATGAATAGGTTAAAGATGAAATACAGTTAGGAATTAAATTTTTTTTCACAGAACTTTGTCAGTCTAAGGTGCAGAATTTATTATGTCATATGTTTTATAGGTTTTCATTAGCATTAATCTAATAAATTTTTGCATTTTGAAAATGCAAGCAATGCAAAGTGATAATGCTATGCCTCTCTATTAAGGTTACTGTATCAATTCAGATACATAGGGAAAAGCACTATAGGAATTTGACATATTTTCTACATTCAAGTCATAAGTTCAGATTTTTTTATTCTTAAATTTATTTTCTTGACCTATTTTAGAAGGCATACCATGTAGGTTTTTTTTCCTATGGCTTCTGATTAAAATCTTTTAGTATAATAAAAATTGCATATATTGAAGAAAGAGATGTTGAACACATTCATTGACAGATAATTTGGAATTAATTTTTTTAGTATTTGCACCCAAATTCTTAATTGACTGTTATTAAATCATTGCAATTTTATCAAGTTTCACTCAGAATGTTGTTCAGTTATGTTTTAAACAGTGTGTAAATTTCATGATGTGACCTCACTGTACAATAATTAACTTCTGAACTGTGTAGTCATAAATGCAGTATCATTCTACCAGTGCTTATGAGATGTGTGTGTCTGTGTGTGTGTATGCTGAGAAGAAATTGCTGAATCATATGAATTATTTTACTAATTATTAATATGGAATAAAATATACCTGTATTTTTCCAATGGATATTTTCTGCATCTTATTATATGCCATTAACAACCCTATGAAATGAGAAACCGGGTTCACATTATCTTGTTAAATATTGCAATGTTTGAAGTTAAGTGTTCTTTTTTTCAACTGAAGTGTTCTCAGAACACTTAATAATATGTGTAACAAAAAAGGTTCTAATGGATGTAAATTATGGCTCCACAAAATCCATTCTACCTTATTTCCTTTAACATGTAAGTAGGTTCCAAAAGGTATATGCTGTCACTAGTTTACATTGGTGATCACGATAATTGTATATTGTTTCAGAGTCTCCAAATTGAGTCACAGTGTTGGCTTTTGGTAAGAGCTCATTTCTGAACAATCATAGAATCCAGTAATATTTAAAAGCACATCCCTTAAGAAATTCGTAATTTTTATATTACCCAAAAAAGGCTGTATTTGTTTTGTTTGAGTGGAATTTGTCATTCAGTGATATGATTTATTTTCTTTTCTGTCAGCCTGAGAATGGCTATACAGTCATACAGAAGTAAATTAAAACAAATTGTTTAGAATTATTTCAATTCTGGAGTTTATTCATTTTTTGGACTTCGATTCATGTGTGATAATAAATTTTCTTATGTTTAATTCTGTTAGATTTATATTGACTATTGCCAAAATTTTGTATTAATAAGGTATAAAAAGACAATGTAAAAGAATTACAGATTAAAAGAGATTTAAATATTTATTGTTGTTCAAACTATCCACTTACAGGACAAACATTTAAACATTTAGTAAAGCTATGAATTGGAATCTTTTCTTATTCATTACTACTTCACTGATATAATCTGTATATAGTTAATGTTTCTGTTTCATAAAGTTATGATAATAAAAAATTTCAAATTAACAATAAACAAATGTAGGTAAGATAATATGTGTAAAGAACTTACCAAAAATGTTTGATAAATACTACGTACTAGTAAATATGACTCATTATAATAATTATTCTAATATAGTTAGATATTGATTACTGTATCATAAAATAAATATTTTGATGAGTGGGGCATTGATTAAAGCAACCATAACATTTTTGTGTCCATTATCATATACTCTGGTCACATTCTAAAAGAATAAGGAACAATAATCAAAAACTTAAAAACAATTGCAAAGCAATATATTATTATCTTAACAAAATTAATATTAATTAACATTAAAATATCAGTGACCCTACTTTAGGTTACTAAAATGAGTACTCTTCATTCTTCAGATGTTTGATACGAAAGCATAGCATCATAATATCCTAAATTTGTTTAAATAATTCATAAATAACCTACTCTGACTATAGAAATAGACTACTTACTGCATCTTGAAAATATTCACCAAGTGTTCTCAATGTCAAAACATTCAGAGGCAACATTAAAAGTGATACAGTTCTTATTCATAAAGAAATTTCAAAATATCTCTCCTTATAATTCTCATTTAGAGAAAGCATAAATATAGTCTATTAGAATATTTGGTGGAATATTTTTCAAGCATGAGGCACTATGGTAATTAGTTTAAATGTACTACTTCAATTAAATATCTTCCAAACTTCATTACATAATTACTATTCTTGTTGCTATTTCATAACTGTGTAAATTAAGATATCAGACAACTAAATAAAAATGTTATATAGTAAAATATCTAGCAACTCAATTCCCCAGGATTTTAACCATACATATATATGTCCAAAATATCTGATTTTAAATTTCAAGTAATACTCCTTTTCATAAATTATTAGAATAGCTCTTTTGAATACTGAAATTTCTCTGTTGACTAATTTTGGGTGAAGGAACTGTTAAGACATTTCAATTTAAAGAATCTAGAGGTAAAAATAGGAAATTTAAATGGAATAAGTATTTTGCTGTAATTTGGTGTGCTCAAAACAAAGAAGGGGGTGGGCATCCTAGAGTGAACTAGAGTTTAAGATAGAGACACTCTCTTGTTCATGATTTTGATAGAAAAGACCTTGTTTCTTACATAGGAAATGCACACACACATTTGCATGAGAAAACAATGTGGACATAAAATCAAATAATAGAAAAAGTAAGATATCATTCATAGTGTCTTAGTTACTTTTTACTCATTGCTGAGACAAAATACCTAATGCCCACCCTGGCCACCAAAGACTCATGTACAACCTTTATACAAAAGACATTTCGTCCGTCTCCAAGAGTTGCCGAAGTCCTAACATTTTCAGCATTGCTGAGAACTCCAAGTCCCAAGTCTCCTCCAATATCTATGGCACACTCTTAACTGTAACCCCCTGTACAAGTGAAACAAGGTTAAACATTTCTGAAATGCAAAGGCACAAAATAAACATTACCATTCCAAAAATTACAAATGGGGGAATATAAAGCATTGGAAACAAAGCAGGTCCAACATCCAGCAGGGCGAACATTAAGTCCTAGAGTTCCATGCTCAGCATTTGAAGCAATCTGGTTGCAAGCTCCAAAAGCCTTGGGTGATTCCACCCCCAGGGCACTTCCAGGGATTTCAGCTCCCGCAGCTTTTGTCTTAAACCATCTCTGCTCAGTTTTTGCAGCTTTCCTTGGATGATCCACGTTGTTGGCTTTTCCAAACTTCTGGGGTCTCCACTGCACCTTTGGCTTCACACTTACATCTTTACATATTGCCCTCTCAGGGGAACACTGCTTTGCCTCCCAGGCCCTTTGCAATCAAGGTGGAAGCCTTCTTACCCTCAGAATTTGTGCATTTTCCTTGCACCTAAAATCAGCACCATGTGGATGCCGCCAGGCTTGCTGCCAGTTGGAGCAGTAGCCAGGGTTTTCTCTCTCTTGGCTGCAGGGGTCAAGTGCCTGGATTGCTGGACTCTATTTACCTGATTGTGAAGAAAGGCATTTCTATGTTGGTGCCATTCTGGAACCTCATGTGGCCTCCCGTACCATTCTGGAACATGGTGCTCTGAAGCTTTCTCATCTGAGAAAATTCTTTCACTTTTGCAGTTTTTGGGCCGCAAAGGGTGGAGACCCACTGCTTTCTGGGATGCCCAGTGGCCATCTTTCTTATCTCTCTGTTTCTTCTCAGCAATCAAAGTCTCTGCTCTATCTTCACAATCCACAGCTTTACTGGAGGTTTCCTTCTGGCCAAACTCACAGTGTTTTAAATTATCCTGCTGGGCTCTTTGCTCTTGATTTGCAACATAGATCTGGCCAAAAGCCCCCAACAATAGCCATGCCACAGCCTCAATGTTTGAATGCCTTGAAATTTCCTTTGCCAGATTAATCAGTCCATTACCCTTAATCTCAGTCTCAGGCAAAGTCTCTGGTCATGAGCAAAATGTAGACAAAATTATGCCAAGCCATAATACACATCATAGAGAGTCCAACAACCAATGCAGTCCTTCTTCCCAGCAGAAACCTCCCAGTCCTGGTCTTTATCATCAGGCTTTCTCTCAGCCTCCTGGCTTCCTGAGCTCTCACCAGAATCTCCTCTACAGAACAACCTAAGTTGCTCCAGCTCTGTGCATCCACGCAACAAGTCCGAACCTTTACAAACTCTGCCCACAAGCCATTTCCAAAGCCTCTCGAAAAACATGGTCAGGTACAGTCACAGCAATGACCCAACTCTTGGTACCAAATTTTGTCTTAGTTACTTTTTACTCATCGCTGAGACAAAATACCTAATGCCCAAAGTTGGGAAAGGAAAGGTTTATTTCTTACACTTTTTGAAGGTTTCAGTCCATACACATTTGGCTCCTAGGCAGGGTGGCATGGTGGGGCCACAGTTCATGGCAGCTGCAAACAGCAAGGCAGAAACTCGCAAGAGAGAAACACACCTTCTTCCTGCCATTACATCACATCCTGGCTCCACCCCTTAAGGGGGTGTAGTACTGACACCACCAATCCAAGCACTAGACAATAAACCAATCACAAATGCACAATGCAAATACATGAGGCCTGGGGCCACCGACATAAACCATGACACATAGATACCAAAATAGGTTTGTGGTGGCATATGCAATAATAATAGCATCATAAACTGAAAGATGTACGAATGGAATGAAGTGAGGTTTATATATTTTTAAAAATAGTTCAGAAGACTGTACCCTCTGAAGCTTGTGAAGTTTTTATGAACTATCTTGCTCAGCTGGTAGGAAAAACTGGTGAGGTTTGTGGATACCAAACGTAAGCGTAACCCAGAAAACATTCCATTAAAATAAAGGGATATTTGACAAGTATTAATGGTTGCACATGTTGACTAAAAAGCACAGGGATGTGAGCATATAACACATTCTCTGAGAACTGAAGCAGATTAATTAACCCCTACTTTTCTCTTTCAGTATTTACATTAATGATTGTTTTCAGATAATCAAATTCATTTTGATATGAGTAGGAAATAATGAACTCTGCAATACTCTCATTTAACACCCCACATTAGAAAATAAATATGCTGTTGTTAGGAATAGCAAAAATTTATTTTTTTAATTTAGAGATTATAAAGAGAAAGAGTTAATTTAAAGGCACTAGAAAGCTGCTGAAACAAGAGATAAAAATGTTGCAGAAGTCAGAGCATCAAAGCCGTAAGCTGAAATTCTGCACCTACTTTATTTCTGTGAACATGGTTTGCATGAACTTTGCTTCTGGGAACAGAGGCACAAAAGGATGATGTCTGGAATGAAAATCTGAGCTTTGCCTCTCAAATACTCATAGTTCCAGGTCATAGGAAAGACTGATAATGAACAAAGTGATTAGAGAATTTGCATGGCTGTGCTTAAGAACAGAAACATCCTGGGAGTGTATAGAACATTTCAAATTTGAGAGTCCTGAGTTAAGTTTTAACTTTTCAAATGAAAAATATTAAATAAATAAAGAGAAGTAAGAGAAAAGCATAATAAATAAAGATTAAGGGAAAACACTTTGGAATGGCAAATTAAGCACCTTATCTATCCTCCATAAAACAATGAAAATAGTGATCTTCCAACATAATTAAAACTTACTTCTTCAGAACTTGAAATTAAAAAAAAAATTCTGAAAGAGAAGTCACTCAAGAAAAATGACCAAATTCTATTAAGTACCACAAGCTTGATGGTGTTTTAACTCTTGGTATTCACACTACTCTCTATCTAGTTCTGCAATAGATTTAAAAGCAAACTGTGGTAGTTGCAATAAAATAAAGTAAAATAAAATTAAGTATTAGCTAGTACAGAAGCTGAATTACAGTGTTTGGAATTGCACAAACAACATTATCTCCAGATGATTGCCATCTTGACCTATGAACAGTTCTCTGGAAAATGCTCCATTTTGGGGGAGTGTCTTTATTTGACCTGAGTTAGATCACATTCTGTGAAAACAATCCTTTCCTTAACATGCATGTGATAAAAGTAAAATTGTTTATCACTGAATCTATGTGACATGGCAATAATATGTATGACTAATAAAGTGTTAAACCCTTCAGAGGACTAGCTGCAGAATTGGATGAGCATAGGAAGTTTTATAGAGTTCTGACATATTCTGAGAAGATAGAGTGCTGCACATATATGTAGAGTCATGTTCATATCCAAGAAAGATGTGATTTCTAACATACTTAAAAAGTGACTAAAACATCTAAACAGGCACATCAGCAAAGAAAATACATCAATGACAAATAAATACACAAAACACTCAAAGGTATATGTCTTTTATGAAATTACATATTTAAAAACTTCTGAGGTACTTAAATACCTACTGACATAACTAAAATAAAAAATGCAGTCAACATCTAATGCTAAAAAGCAATGAGGTTATAAGAATTCCAATTTATTTTAGATGAGAACGAAAAATGGTACAGCTGCTTTCAAGGAGTTTGTCAGCTTTTTAAAATCATATGTAACCTAAACATATTCTCACCCTATGACCCAAATATCACATTTATTGTTTCATGAAAATGATTTGAAAACTTTTGTCCATGTGAAAACTTTTGTCCATGTGAAAACTTCCAATAGTTTTGAGGAATTAATTTCCAAAAGTGGAAGCAAGGAATATGCTTTTCTATAAGGGGTGGTAAATGTGTAATATGAAATGTAACTGAATGAAGAAAAGAATTAGTAATCAAGCCAGGAATGGCTACAGAGGCTGCATATAACATGCTATCTAAATACTAATTTATATAAAGAATACTCTGAAGCAAACAACAAAGTATATGAATAAAACAGACCTTGGAGTGAAAGAGAAAAATAAGCAGAAAAATTGAACAAAAAGTACAAATTTCACCTCCCAAACTTTCCCCGATGTTTTCTCTATTTTTAACAATTTACATGGGTTTGGCAGATCTGTTACAATTAACAATCTAACACTGACTGATATCTATATACTTATAGCTAAAGTGTGTCTTCTATGTTTTGAATTAAGGGAAGTTTTAAGTTAGTGGGCCTATTCTTAGGGCACTGTGAAGTTAGAAACATGAGGACCTTTATTCCCACTTTCCAGATCTTGTGATAGGTAGTTTCACATCTACAGTATCTTAGTCGCTTCACTGAGACAAAATATGCAACACCCACAAATTAAAGCAAGAGAGGTTTTTTGGTTTTTTTTTTTTTTTTTACTTTAACTTTATAGAGGTTTTAGTCCACTAGCTCTAAGACAGGACAGCATAGCAGAGAAGCATAGAAGAAGAGGAACTGCTCATTCCATGCCATCTGGAAGCAGAAACATTAAAAGAAAAAAAAAGGTCAGGAAAGGAAGATATAACTTATGACCTTCTGGGTTGTACCACAGGGACCCACCTCATCTTAGCACATTCCAGCTAACATCACGTTGGCTGTAAATCCTCATAATCCAGTCATGTTTCAAAGGTCCCACCCAGGGTCATAGACAGTGTTAGGGGAACATTTAGGTAGACCATAACGTGTACCTTGCTGATGAGACAGACACTGCCATGTCCAGGGTGAACGGATGCCTGGGCCATTCCTGGGTGCTTATCAAATGCAAACCAATGAATTTAGAGCCCATAGTACACCAGCACGCATCCCTAACTTCCTTAGCCTCTCATACTAGTGACACAAACTCCTCTCCCTGATTGCTGCAGGCATTGGAAAGCTATGGGCGGCCCCTACACTGCTGAGATTATTCAAACTGGCCCACTTTAAACCTGGTTGACCTTTAGGAAGCGTCTCCTCATCTCCTCCTACAATAGCCACATCAAGATTTTCAGAATTTTTCTTTCTTCCCACCTCCTTCCACTGATCTTGGTGGCCATTGCTGTGTCTTTGTTGCGTTACACCTTCATTCTGAAAAACCTCAGATAATAGATCTTAAATAATAATAATCATTCTAGTGGTAATCATTTCCTGAATGTTGTGAATTGTCCCTCTCTAGACAGGAATAAACCCAAAATCTTGGGTACACTTTAAAACAACACTTAATAAAGTATTTGGCAAAACCCATGGTACTACAAAACAGAGTGAACTCCAATGCAAAAGATGGACAGTAATTGTAATGAATGCAGCATATGAATATAAGATGCTACTGAAGAAAATTTTAGGCTATGAAGAGGGGAATTCTGCTATTTGTTCAATTGTATTGTAAATACAAATTTGCTTCAAGAACTAAAGTTTATTAATGGTTGAAGTGCAATCTAAAGAATAGAAGAAAATAATTACAATTAATATATGTGATAAAGTATATGTGAGTAGAAAAATATAATAACACAAATCAACAATTAAAAAGATTTATAACCCAATTACAGGAGCAGAGCATTTTAATAGAAATGTTTTTCAAACTAGGTATCCAAAGGGCCAATAAATAAATGAAAAATGTTTATTAGAAAAATGTACACAAAAATTACATTGAGCTATCATTGCACAGCCAACTGAAGAGCTATAATAAAAATTCAGACAATAAGAAGTTTTATAAAGGATTTAGAAATACTAAACTATCATACACTGCTGATAGAATTATAAAAACAGTATAGTTATTCTTTTTACAGTTTGGTAGATCTTGGTGATGTTAAAATATACTTTCCACATTAGCTAGTTATTACATGCCTAGATCTCTACTCAATATAGTAGTATCTAAAAGATTGATCCATTGAAAAACTTGATCATAAATGTTCATAACAGTCTTATTTTTTTGTATCCTTAATGTGGAAATGTCAAAATGTCCATTGGATTGGTTGGAGTTCTCTAGAGGAACAGAAAATATGCAAGGTAATGAGTTAGGTTGGCTTCCAGGGTTGGAAGCAGGGTAGCCCAGGACGGCCATTTGCACACTGGAAGCCAGAGGATCTGGTAGCTGCTCAGTGCGGGAAAAACAGAAGAGGAAGATGCAGGTAACGATGTAGGGTTCACCTGAGGCTGAAGTACAAAGGCCTCTTGAAAGTTGTTGGTATCAGTTCCCAATGAAAGACTGAAGGAACTGGTGTCTGATGACCACAGGCCATGACAACAGTACATCATGCACCTGCCCAAGCAGAATACAGCTTCTCCTGTGTAGACCTACTTCCGCCTCTTCCATTCCTCACCCTGTCCAAACCACCAGTGCACATGCCACGAATTAATCTTCAAAGAATGTATGTTGCACTGTACAGCTTAAAAGGAAAATTTCTGGCAGGTAAATTATATCTCAAAAGAGCTATTTTTAAAAAACTATCACGTGAAAATTCCAAAAATAAAAATTTCAATGACTAAAATTAAATTTTAAAAATAATTACATTTGATACCAATTTACTGAAAGCTTTCCCCATGTAATCAAGAACTAAACAATATCTGTAAGTCTTTTTCCTTTCCTTTTCCCAAACTGTGCTTGTGTTCTTTAAATCAAACAGAAGAAAAGAAAACCACAGTGATAATAGTAAAAACAAGAAATATATCTGTCACTTTTGATACAAAGTGAGATTGCTTATGTTAGAAGCTAAACTAATATATAGTTAATAAAATTTAAATGAGTTCAAAGATCATGTGGAAAAGTAAGACGAGTAGAGGGGATAAAAAGAATCAAAGAAAATCAAAGACAATGTAAAAAACAAAATAAATCTTGTAACTCTCAGTGTGTGAAAATACATATAAAGTGAGCTTAAGCATATTGAAGAAATAGTGAAGAAAAAATTTTATTTACTAAATCTACTGACAAAGAAGAATGGGGAAAGATGACCCAGATATAAATATATATATATACATTTATATAAATTATATCAGAAAAAGGTATATCATCAACCAATAAATGGCTATGCAAATACATAGCTATATAGGATAGACTATCAGAGTATATTTTATTATATTAATATGAAATATATAACATATGATATAAGTAATAGAAATAGACATTTATTATTATTGCCATATACTACGTAAGAATATGATAACAAAAATATAAGTGGTCCTATATCTGAAGTACAAATAATAGTAAGAGTACCACATACTAAATTCTAGTTAGTTAATTATCATTGTTTTTAGATTTACTGTTTATATGCATATTCATACAATTAAAGCAACAAGATCCTGTGATACAATTCAGAAACAATAAATTTTAGTTAAATAAAGAAAAGAAATGATTTAAACCTGATTTCCCATTAACAAAATAAAATTTAACTCTATGCTGAATATGAGACATGTTTAAACAAGATGACTCATTTAATGTGTGCAAAAGGTGAGAAAAAATAATTCAGATTCAGGAAGGTCAAAATAAATGCCATATCATTGTGCTTGTATTATTCAAGATAGCATTAGAATCACAAAAGCCACTCAAAAAGGCATTTTAAACGATAAATTTCTAATGATTTATCAAGATATAATAACTGTTAACAACTATAGAGCAAAAAGCAGTGTTTTGATAATGCACCAACTATAAACCATGCAAATTGCAGAAGGTTCATCTGATTGTTGTCTCTTATTATTTTATTATTCTTTGAGAAAAAAAGATTCAAGAACAGAAATGACAATATAAACCCTGGTTGTTCCCCCTCCCCAACAGAAAACAAATTTTAAGAAATTTAAGACAGCCATGTTGGATAAAGCAAATTGATTTTCATCAATGACACTGTGACTGAAAAATATCTAAAAAAATGGTGATAGGTATAATAATAATTTTAATCCATTGACATACACTCAGTCATGGATGATACTATTAATTTATATAATAGAAAAAATTCAGCACCTACTAATTAAGGTGCCTATTAAAACAACTACTGAGTAAAAAATATTGAAGTAGACATTAAAGTTTGATTCCACTTCTATGGTGGGAAATCTGTTGCAATATAATATGAATTCTTATGACAAAAAAGGATCAAATTTTCTCATGTGAGTTTATGTATAATAATGTACATAATGACACTATTTCTTAGGCAGTGTTAGGTCTTGCTTGAATTTCATGATTTTCAATGCTCATTTAATAATCAGCTCCACAATCAGTGACTTCTCAATTTGAACACCTTTTCTCTGTCCCTGCTAACTTATGTCTACAATTCTCATCTTTTCTATAAGGCAGGAAAACATTACAAAATTAGAGTCACATGGTATCTAAAAAATAGCTACTTAGGTATTTAGCTGCTTTATCATCCTTCTGCTTCACTGAATAAAGATGAAATGTCAGAAAAATTCTACTAGATAATATAAAAATGTAAATTAGTCAGGATAGTAGGGAAATATTACTATATAAATGACAGAGGAGAAAAAGAACCTTGGCGATATTTCCATGCTAAATGTCTTTAAACCCTCTAATATAAGGAAAAATCACGAAGATTCTATTTTAATCCAATTAAATGTTTTATAAATTCTGTTTTATCTCTGGCAATCATTAACACATCTCCAAAACTGTGATTTATCTTAACTATTAAAGAATATATATACTTTCTAAAAGCACTATACATTGGCTGGAAATGCTTCCCAAGTAATATTTGACTTGAATGGGATTAAGGTTAAAGAGATAAATGAGAACTATATTTCCCACATGGTTCACTGTAATAAACAACTAGGAGAATCAATTTAATGAGAAGAAAAATACTCTGCCAAATTAAAAATAGTGAATATCAATCTAGTAAAAATAAGACAGACAAATCAATTGTGACAAAAGTTAAGGTAATCGCATGCTTCCAATAGCTAATTTAAGACCAAGTCAAAGTGGAGAGGAGATTAATGAACTTTAGAGTAAAACACTGTAGAACAGAGTAAGAAGTGGAAAAAGTTTTAATTAGCACACATTGGGAGGACATTAATCTGAGATTCTCAAGTACAACATGAAATGTTCAAGGAAAGATTGAAAACCATGACCAAATGCAAAGAAACACAAATAACTCATGACTTTTCAAAACAAAAATTAGTCACTGTGAGGTGAGACTTCATATACTCAAGTGCATATTTGTATCTCACTACCAAGGATTGTCACAAAGCCAATATCTCCCCTCAAAATTAGTAGTTTGTGTCAAAGCTGTGTGTTTTCAAATGGATGCCTCCTCCACCTCCCTATAATGAATGTGAATATTTTCTACTCCAAACATAGACCAATAAAAGCTTCAAAATGATATAAAATATCCATCACCTCACATTCTTACAGCATTTTAAAATTTCTACTACTTAGAAACATTTTATAAGGACACTGTCAAAATCACTTATAATCAAAAATATGTGCTCATCATCTCATAAATTAAAATAGTAAACTAAGTACCACTCTAGATGATTTCTTGATATCATTATGTTTTAATGCATTTTGAAAATTTAAAATTAGGCAATGTCATCTAATGCATATTGTTTGTAAAACTGTTAATTCACTTAGCAGTGTGTAGTGGATGCATACTGAGCTCCATAAATTAATGTCAATATCATAATCCTTTAATGATTTAATAAATAACTCTTTTGTCATTGGTTCCATTACATTCCCCTACTTTGTCTCTTATTGCTTTCTTTTTGTGCAATAAAACTTTTTCTTCTACTTTCACATCATCTTTTTACATTCTGGTTTAGATACTGATTAAAAAGTGCAATACTTTTCTTTTTGAGTCTTACTTCTGTTAAAGTGGCAATTTCTCATTCCATTCATTTTCCTCCCAATGACATAATTTCATTCTTCTTCATGGTTGAACAATCCCACATTGTGTATATATTCCACATTTTCTTTCTTCATTTGTCTGTTGATAACACCTAGGTTGGTTCCTCATAGTGGTTATTGTGAATTATGCCACAATAAATATGGGTATGCAGATATCTCATATGATACACCAACTTTAATTCCTTCAGGTAAATACTAATGAGAGACATAGCTTAGCTTTTTCATGTACTGGTATATTGATTTCCATGATGGGTGTACTAGTTTACATCCCGATGAGCAGTGTGGACAGATTCTCCCAGCATTTATTGTTTTTTTTTAATATTTTGGATAATGCCATTTTTCCTGAAATGAATGCAATTTAAATGCAGTATTGTTATACATTCTTTTAATGGCTAACCTTGTAAATTGGAGCTCTTTTGATTGGAATTGTTTTCCTGATTTTTCCTGTGCTAGCGCTATGCTGGTTTAAAGGAAGCTGTTACTTTTCAATGTTGAATTCATATCCTATCACATATTTCTTCTGAATATGGTTTATCATGAACATTTTTTCATAGAGTTATTGGCTCTTGGTACTTCTTTTGATGATTGGTTATTTGTCCCTTTAATGACTAGACTGTTTGATTTTTTGGTGTCATTTTTTGTGGTGTTTGCATAGTCTAGATATTAATCATCTATAGGAAAAAAAACTGGTAAATATTTAGTGCATTCCATTGACAATCACTTCATTTTGTTGGGTGTTTCCTTTGCTGTGCAGAAATTTTAAATTTGACATAGCCCTGTTTATTTTATTTATTTTATTTCATAGAAAAAATATGAAACAAAGTTTCATAAAAAAAAAAACAGGATAATAACAATAGTTATGGGGCCATGAATTTAGTTCAGTGGCCTAAGTGCCTGCCTGGCAAGCACGAGGTC
>PVJX010042110.1:0-14327 GCA_004027295.1 Dolichotis patagonum
CTTTTGAAGTCTTATAATATCTCCAATGCTTCGTTTTTATTAATGTTGTTATACACTGCTGAGACACCATGGTAACCATTGTAGATCACCTTGTACTGCGGTTTTATGTGACTTTTTTGCCTCATGCTTTTCTAGGAATTGTTTTGTTTTATCTTGCTTTGTTTTGTTTTTCCTGCTAATACAGAAATGATAGATATACGAGTAGAGTCTCATGCATGTGTAGAGCTTATAAACAGTTTATGAGAACCAACTATATAACACATGTTGAAATGAACAACTACTTTTAAGAAAAAGAGACACTACAATACCCAGTGCTGATTCCATAATGTCATGATGTGAAGTCCAGCAAAACTATCACTTTGTGTTCAAAGTGATCTTAGCTTGCTTTGCCTTGTTTAAGTTCAACACACATTAAGGTATGGACAGCTGTTTTGAGGAGAACGAGAGACACTATGACAGCCATTCATGGCTTCCCTAATGTCTGGTCTTGAAGACCTGAAATGCCCTCCTCATCCTGCTCAGATCAATTCCATACTAGGTTGTTTCATGTGAGTTCTCTGTATGTGACAATATGGAGAACTATTTGGAAGAAAACAAGAGTCAATATGATAGAGAGTGAATATCTCCGATTGTCTAGTTTTGAAATTTTTGTCTCTTACATTGCTTTCTTGTGATCCGCTTTTCTCTGTTTTGTTGTGTTCAATTTTACCCTATTGATATAATTGCATGTATATTTGCATGGGTAAGATGGATGAACATATTGCTGTTTTTGTCAGATTGTGGAGCAGAACTGTTAACAGTCTCACTGTTTGAATGTCTACTTTACATGTTTTAACTTTGTAAATTGAACAACTATTTCCAAGAAGTCAGTATGTAATTTGTCAAGCAATGATTTCTTAGGTTTTTTTGTTGTTCTTTTCCTTTTTTCCTTGGAATACTGTATTGTTGCTACCCTTTATTCTGTTTTGTTTTGTTTTGTTTTGTTTCTCTTTAAATAAAATTATTAAAAAAATTTTTTTGAGACAAGGTCTTGCTCAATCACCAGGGTGGGACCCAAATTTGAAATCCTCTTGCCTCAGCCTCCATGCCCAGCTCTCAAAACTTTTTTTAAGAGTGTAAGACAGTGTGGGGCTGGGAATGTAGCCCAGCACTGGCCTGGGCTCAATTTACATACACACACACACACACACACAGGCACACACACACACACGCACACGCACGCACGCACACACACACACACACACACACACGATAATATAGGAGTCCTAAGACCAACAATTTGGGTCTTTTCCATATAGGGCTCTTTACTCTTCGGAACATCCCTGTGAGAAATAAACGACTGTTTTGTGCTCTGTTTCTGGACTGAGCGTCTGACCCCATGCCCTGGGCGCTGCACTGCGCCATGGCGCCGCCTGTGGTAGCAGGGACCTCTGGGCTCCATCACTAGGTGCGAGCCCAAGCCCTGTTCTCCCTGAGCGCAACCCTTGGGCACCAAGTGCCTCAGCACCGCCCACTCTGGCGGCCCTGGGAGGATGTGTCTTTGATGTCTGCTTTGGGCTCCCATAGACCTCGGGCTCTGCTGGATGCCGAGGGACAGAGGCCAGGTGGAGCTGCGCTCCTGTGCAGTGCCTGTGGGAGGCAATGGCCCCCAAGGAGCCCTCGGGACAGCCCCCCTCCTCCCCTGGCACATTCCAGGGAGCTATAGTGCGGGGCCAAAACGCTGAGTCTCTGGCTCCCCAGATGGCGTCTCCTAGGGCACACCTCTGGCTGGTGATAAAAATCTGAGTACAAAAAAGAAATCTGAGGATCAATTGATTTTTCAAAAACAATCTTTTTATTTATATATTGGACTTTATTTGGAAGGTTTATTGTAGGAGGTGGGAAAAAGACTATCCTAACAAAAGAAGGAGGATCTCATACTAGGGAGAATATTCCAACAGCAAGATCTGCAAACATCTCACAATGTCAGGCAGGAAATGCCAGATTCCATTTTTTTTTTTTTTTTTTTTTTTGGTACCGGGGATCGAACTCACAACCTCACGCTTGCCAGGCAGGCGCTTAAGCCACTGAGCTAAATCCCCGGCCAGATTCCATTTTTAAGAATGTTTCCCATCAAGACTCTTTCTTTGTTTTGCTTTTCGCTTTTGAGACAGGGTCTCACCAGGCAGTTCATAGCTGGCCTTGAACTCACTATGCAGCCCAGGCTGGCCTTGAGTTTGCAAAGATCCTCCTACCTCAGCCTCCCAGGTGTGCACCACCACGCCCATCCTCTACCAAGACTTCTTCAATGAGCAATTTCTTAGGTGTAAACTGTACATACAGATCCAGTTCAGGAAAGCCAGGGCTGGTGGAGCACATCTGTAATCCCAGCACTTGGGAGGCTGAGGCAGTTGGATTGACATGACTTAGAGGCCACCCTGGGCTGCATAATGACTTCAAGGCCAGCCTGGACTACATAGCGAGACCCTGTCTCAAAACAAACAATCAAGCAAACAAAAACAAAACAAAAAACCAAATCCAGTTCAGGAATTCATGTGTTCAGGAAAATGGTATTTGAGATTCTATAAGGACCAGAAGTGTGGTACACAGTGCAGATTTAGCTTGGTATACTGCATACCAGGATAGACCAGGGGCACAGAACTTAGCAAAAATAAATAAATAACAAATATTAATGTGTCTAATGAATATTTACTGTGAGCGCGTGGATCCCTGCCTGCTCTTGGCCCAGGGGCTGGCGCAGAGAAGGTAGGGGTCTGTTCCTGGGGAATTTCTGTTCTGGGCACAGCACATTTACAGTCTGCAGGAAGGCTGCTGTACGTCACTCGGCAACGCAGGGTGCCATCACTGTTCCAGTGAGTGCGTGAAGGCCTGCTGTCCATCTGCCCAGCCCTCCAGGCCTCTGTGTGGGAAATAAGCAGTTCCACCCTGTGCTCTTTCAGGCCGGTTAAAAAGCACCCACTGCTCATGCTCATGAAAGCCAGTGCGTATATCTCTTTCCTCCAGGAGCCCAGGGCCAGGCAGCTCCTGGGACACGGGACTCCACTGTACCATGTGATTGGGGCCCCAGGAGTCCCAGGACCAGGGCAGCCCGAGGAAAACTGAGTTGGTGGCAAACTGCGGCCACTGCTATGAAGACACAAATACGAACTGCAAGTGCAAAAATGATCATGCCCTGATAAAAAAATAAATGCAAGTAAGACAAACAGTGCACACAGGTAGAAAGAAGAAAAATCATTATGTCTCGCACCACAGGCAGGAGCTAATCACACTTTCCACCTGTGTGCACTGTTCAATACCCTTGTCCAATTTTACAGTAAGACACTGTAAAATGATTCATTTAACCCCCCCAATTTACTTTATTTCAATGAGAAAAAAAAGAAGAAAATAAAACTACAACAAATCAGGGAGCAACAATGGTACATATATTGTGCATTGTCATCCCCAAATCATTCACCCAGAGCACAAGATGTCTGCATTCAATGGTCTGAACAATATCAGCACGATTCCTTCTCTTCAACAAACTCAGAGAAATCAGTACTATAACTACCTCAACTATTTTTTAAAATACACACACATAAAACATATGCATATGTTTTTTTCTTTCAGTTTGTCACACTAGTGAGAATACAATGTTTATAGATGTGTGCCTTAATAATGAGTATATTCTCCAGTTGCATCCATTTACCTATAAAAGTCTCCAGTTTATCCTTCTTTATGGCTGGGTAGTAGTCATTGTATAAAAATACAACATCTTTTTTATCCATTCCTTAGTCAGTGGGTGTTTAGGTTGTTTCCAAGATCTGGCTATTATAAACTGTGCTGCTATAAACATAGGTGCACATACATCACTGTGGTAGATGTTTTTAATTCTTTTGGGAAGATATTCAGATGGGGAATAGCTGGGTTGAATGGGACTTCTAGTCTTAGTTTTTTGATGAATCTCCACATTGATTTCCACAGTGGTTGCACCAGTCTGCATTACCACCAGCAGTGGAGGAGGGTTCCTTTTTCCCCACAGCCCCTCTAGCATTTGTTATTGCTTGATTTCTTGATAATAGCTATTTTTTCTGGAGTGAGATGGAATCTCAATGTTGTTTTAATTTGCATGTCTCGAATGACCAGTGAGTTGAGGTTGAATATTTCTCACATATTTATTTGCTGTTTGTATTTCTTCATCTGAAAAGTGTGTATTCATCTCAGACGCTCATTTTTGGATTGGGTCTTTAAATCTGGGAGGATTGATTTTTTTGAGCTCTTTATGTTTTCCATAGTAATCCTTTGTTTGAGGAATAGCTGGCAAACATTTCTCCCACATTGTAGGTTGTCTCTTCACTCTGTTGGTGGTTTCTCTTGCTGTGCAAAATCTTTTGAATAGGGTGAGATCTTTGTGATAGCTGAGGTTCAGTAGGGTTGATTCTTTGTGATAGTGCCTGTGCAACCTGGGTTTTGTTCATAAAGTCTTTGTCTACACCAATGTCTTCAAGAGTTTTACCTACTCTGTATTCTAGCAGATTTAATGTTTCTGTTCTAATACTAAGACCTTTGACCCATTATGATTTTAGCTTGGTACATGGCGAAAGATGTGGGTCCAGTATTAATCTTCGGCATGTGTAGAGCCAGTTTTTCCAGCACCATTTATTAAACAGGCTACTTTCTTCCACTGAATGTGTTTGGTACCTTTGTCAAAGATAAGGTGCCTTGGCCTGCAGATTTAGCTCAGTGGCTTAAGCGCCTGCCTGGCAATCGTGAGGTTGTGAGTTCAATCCTCGGTACAAAAAAAAAAAAAAAAAAAAAAAAAAAAAAAAAAAAAAAAAAAAAAAAGATAAGGTGTCTTAGTGTTTTTGGAGTTGTTTCTGCATCTTCAAATCTGTTCTATTGATCTTTGGGTCTGTTTTTATTTCTTTTGTTGTTTTTTGTTTTAATCCCAGTAGCTTTCTAGTATAATTTCAAGTCAGGGATTGTGATGCCCCTGTCTTTCCTTTGTTGTCCAGAATTGCCTTTGCTATTCTAGATCTCTTCTGGTTCCAGATAAATTTTAGGATTGTTTTCTCTAATTCTGTGAGATATGTTATTGGAATTTTGATTAGGATTGCATTGAATCTGTATAACAGTTTTGGAAGTATGGCCATTTTCACTACATTGGTTCTTCCTACCCAAGCGCATGAGATATCTTTCCATTTTCTAATATCCTCTTCAATTGCCTTTTTCACACTACTGTAGTTTTCAATGTAGAGGTCTTTTACATCCTTTATTAGATTGATTTCTAGGTATTTCGTTTTTTTTTTTTTTTTGATGCTACTGTAAAAAGTATTGCTTCCATGATTTCTCTTTCAGTGAGTTTGTTATCTATGCATTGATTTTTGAGTGTTGACTTTGTAACTAGCTACGTTACTGAATCTGCTTATTAAATCTAGAAGTTTTTTGGTGGAGTTTTTGGAGTCTTCTAAGTAGAGTATTATGTGATTTGCAAATAACAATAGTTTAACTTCTTCCTTTCCTATATTTATTTCTTTTATTTCTTTCTCTTGTCTAATTGCTCAAGCTACAGTTTTGAGAACTATGCTGAATAAAAGTAGAGACAGTTTTGGTAATTCATAGGTATCTAGGAATCTGTCCATTTCTTCTGTAATTTCCATTTTATTAGAATACAAGTTTTCAAGTAGGTATAGATGATTTTCTGGATTTCTGCAGTCTGTTGTGATTTCACACTTTTCATTCCTAATTGCATGGATTTGAGTCTTTTCTTTCCTTTTTTTGGATAATGTTGGCTAAGGATTTGTCAATTTTATTTAATCTTTTAAAGAACCAACTCTTCGATTCAGTGATTCTTTGTATTGTTGTTTTAGTCTCCATGTGTTAATTTCTGCTCTGATCTTTATAATTTCCTCCCTTGTATGAGCTTATGGCTTAACCTCTCTTTTTCTAGAAGTTTGAAGATCAACATTAAGTTGTTTACATGTGCTTGCTTTGTTTCCCAGATATAAGTCTTTACTGCTATAAATCTTCCTTTATTTATTTATTTATTTATTTATTTATTTATTTATTGGGGTACTGAGGATTGAACCTCACACTTGCCAGGCAGGCCCTTAGGCCACTGAGCTAAATCCCTGGCCCAAATTTCCTCTTAAGAGTGCTTTCATTGTGTCCCACAAGTTCTGCTATATTGTATTGTTATTATCATTGACCTATAAAAACTGTCTAATTTCTTCTTTAATTTTTTTTTTGTACTGGGGATCAAACTCACAATCTTGTGCATGCCATGCAGGTGCTTGTGCCACTGAGCTAAATCCCCAGCCTCTTCTTTAATTTCATCTGTGACCTATTGGTTGATTGGTAGGGTGCTATTTAATTTCTATGTGTTGATGAAGTTCTTGGGATTCCCTTTGGCATGGATTTCCAGTTTCATTGCACTGTGTCCTGATAGTACATATGGAATAATTTCAATTCCTTTGCACTTACTTAAGCATGTTCTATGAGTGAGTAAATGGTCTATTCTGGAGAATGTCCCATGTGCAGCTGAGAGGAATGTGTATTCTGCTATTGTAGGGTGGAAAACTTTGTTCAAAAGCTTGATTTAGTTCTAATATTTCATTATTGATTTTTGTCTAGTTGATTTTTTATCTAGTTGATCTTTTTGTGACAGTGGGATATTGCAGCCTCCCAATACAATATATTAGGGCTTATTTGATTTTTTATGTCTGGTTAGTAATTGTTTTATATAGTTGGGAGCAGTGGTAATATATATATATATATTTGGTACCAGGGATTGAACTCATGACCTCAGGCTTGCCAGGCAGGCACTTATGCAGTTGAGCTAAATCCCTGGCCCTGCACATATATTTATGATTGTTATCTCTTCCTTTTGGATTTTTCCCTTTACCAGGATGTATTGACGTTTATTTGTCTTAATCAGTCTTGACTTGAAATTCAGTTTGTCTGCAAACAGAATAGCTACTCCTCCCTGCTTTTTTCTGGGTTCCTGTTGCATGGAGTATTATTTTCCACCCTTTGACTTTTAGTCTTTGAATTTCTTTTTGAATTAAATGTGTTTCTTGTGTGCAGCACATTGCTGGATCTTGCTTCTTGATCCATTCTACCACTCTGTGTCTTTTGACAGGTGAATGAAGACCATTAACATTGATGCATTGATGGCTATAACTGATATGTATTATGATTTATCCTTGTCGTGTTATCATGTTATTTTCCTATTGTTGCCTATCTCTCTCTCTCTCTCTCTCTCTCTCTCTCTCTCTCTCTCCCTCTGTTTTTTCCCTTCCTCTAATTGTTCGCCTTCCCTGGTGGATTCCTTCTGTTGAAGTTCATGGAGCTGTGGTCATTTTCTCTTCCTAGAATGTCCTTCAGAACATTTTGGAGGGCTGGTTTGGTGGTCATATATTTCCTCAGATGTTATCTGTCATGGAAGTATCTTATTTCTCCATCAGTTTTGAAATACGGTTTTGTGGGATACATCAATTTGGGTTGAAAGTTGTTCTTGGAGTACTTCACTCCAATCCCTCCTTGACTTGAGAGTTTGTGCTGAGAAGTCAGCTGTGATTCTGATGGGCTTTCCTTTATAGGTGATTTGTTTCTTTTCCTTAACAGCTTTTAAGATTCTATTCTTGTTTTGAATTTCTGGAATCTTAACTATGATATGTCTGCCTGTAGATTTTTTTTTTTTTTGATCATGGCTAATTTGAGTTCTATATGCCTCATTATCTGAATGTCAAATTCTTTTTCTCTACCAGGAAAGTTTTCTGTCATGATGTCTGTGAACATTTTTTAATGTCATCTGTGGTATCTCTTGCTTATTCATGACTCCAATTAATCTTGTTATTCTTCTTTGTCTCATCCAGCAGCTGCTGAATTGATTTCTCATGGTCCCTTGCTATTTTTGAGAAATCTGGGTTTTTCTTGGTTGCTAACTGCAAGCCTGTCAATATCAAGATCCTGTCCCCACATCAGTTTAATCTGCTTCAAATACTTGCAGTGGAGTTTTCATTCTCCTGGATAGCTGTTTAAATCTGCTTTATGGATTATATTTCTTTCTTATGATGATCTTCCATAATTTTCTTAAACTCATCTATTTTTTCTTTTTTTATTTATTTTTATTTTTTTAAAATTTTATTTAAAGAGAAAAAACAAAAAAGAAAACAACCAAACAAAACAGAAAAAGGGTAGCAACAATACAGAATTCCAAAGGCAAAAAATAAAAGAACAACAACAAAACAAAAACACTAAGAAATCACCACTTGATAAGTTACATACTGTCATCCTTGGAAATAGTTGTTCAAGTTACAAAATTAAAGCATACAAAGTAGACATTCAAACAGTGAGACTGTTAACAGTTCTGCTCAACAATCTAACAAAAACAGCAATGTGGTCATCTATCTTACACACTTAAACATACATGCAGTTATATGTTTTAGAGCACTTTCTTTTCCCCTCCCATATATATATATATATATATATATATATATATATATATTTTTTTTTTTTTTAATTTTATTTTAAGGGGGGGTAAAATGAAACACAACAAAACAGAACAGAACAGGACATAAGAAAGCATAAATTTCAAAGCTAGACAACCCGAGATCTTTACTATCTGTCACATTGTCTCCCGTTCTCTTCCAAATGGTTGTCCATATCTTTGCATATGAGGAGCTCATACTAAATAACATATCAATCTTTTCACAAGATGTGTAGTTCACTGGCTCCCACTTGCTAAGAGGGGAGGGACACGGGACAGGGGACAGACAGGACGCCATGAGATGTTCGATTCTCAGCTCGCATCTCACATCCACCCCCCAGAGAGGGAAGGAGCTCGTTGTTCTCCCAGCACCTCGAGTCAACCACACAGTGCAGGTCCCAATGCGACAGGGTCTCTCTCCTTCAAGCCACCAAAAGTCTGCCACCTTCAGCCACCCCCCAGAGAGGGGAGGAGTTCCTTATTCTCCCGGCACCCCGAGTCAACTGCATGGTGCAGTCAACTGCACCTGCACCATGGGTCCCGATGCACCAGGGCTGCCAAAAGTCTGCCACACTCAGCTGCTATTTCTTTCTGATGAACTGACCATTCCATTTCCAAAGTTCTGAAATGGCCAACAGACCACAGAAAGAATTTTCTTTAGGCTCCTGTTTGAAACCAGCAGCTACAGCGATCTGCTGGCCTCGCTTCAGGGCCCCAACTCATCTGTTTTTTCATCTGCATCTGCTCTAACATCACTAAGCATGGTGTGTATGTTGGTAACCTCTGTAGTTACCTGAGAGTTTATTTCTGATTTCATTGTTCTCCAGAGCTTCATTTCATTGCTTTGTTGTTTCCATTTCAGGGACACTCAGTAGGGGGCTTTCAACTTGTCCCATCTCATTGCCCCCTGGATTTGCTTTTGGCAAACTAGGTGTCTAGGGTTGTACTTTGCTTCTCATTTTATTTTCTCTCTTTTTCTAGTTTAATTCCTCGGGTGAGCTTGTAAGCTGCTTATTGTGAGTTGCTTTATTGGTGCTGTTTAGGACCCGTAGGTGATGATCACTTCTCTGAGGTATCTTGCAGGTGTAGCTGGTTTTTGGGTTTTGAGTGTGTTGGAAGATCTTACCTCCTCCATTTGTTGGAGATGAGAAGCTGTTGCTCATTTGGCCTACTCCCTGGCTCTTTGGCACTGTGCCACTGTATTTTCTGTGACCCTTAGTTAATCTCAGTCATGGACTACCAGGACCAACAGCTGTTTAGAACAATTGTGTCAATTTTGGCTATAGTGGTACCAGTAGCATAAAACATAGCCTAGAAAACAACAAACTGAGCTAAACCTTAATTGCAAATTTTAACTGTGTGAACTAGATCTGTGATTATATAACAAAATGTAAAACAAACTAGATAATTATAGTCAATATTTAAGTCTGTAATGTGTCAATTTTTCCCTGGAGGGTTCAAATTTAAAATGTATTAAGGAGAAAACAGAGAACTGGAAGAAGAGAAAGAGATTAGAAGTAAGGTTAAGGGCCAAAGATGGCTCATACCAGCTTGGGGAAACTGATGCAGAAGACTGAAGGAAAAGAAAGATAGAAGAGATAAAGGAAGAACAGAACAAAATCACACCCACTAAGAGGTTAGGAACCACTTTCACACTCATATAAAAACAACAAAGGAGAAAGAGAAAAAAACAAGAAAGAAAAAGAAAAACAAAAGGTTTACTCCCAGGATTCTCTCTGGGTTCACTAGTAGACAGCCTGTGGAGACAGAGTCCCGAATCCTGTTGATCTGTCCCAGTAAGCCAGCAGTTACTTTGTGGCAGAGTAGTGGATAATCTCCGCTGGCTGCCCTGAGACCAGACTCACTGGGCTTGCCACAGTCCAAGCAGTCTCCATGGGTCTGCACCCAGTTGAGAGGTACTAGAGGAAGATGGTAGCAGTGCTGGGCTCTGGGCTTATCTGCCTGTCTCGAAGTGGTTCCCGGCTAATTATTCGCTCTCAGCAGGAGGACTATGTCCTCTGAACTCACCACCAGCCAGCAGTCCTCCACATCTGCGGCTCCCCTCCACTGCCTCATCTCTCTGCAGAGGCCTGCAGGGCCACCAGCTGCCACCATCACTATCACCATGTGTCCCCAGGTTCAAACAGTTCCTCTTGCACAGTGAGTCCATCTCAGGGTGAAGGTGCCACTGGCTACTGCCGTCTTCTTCCTTGAAGTTTTTCTTTTCACTCTGTGGGCTTCAATTCACACTTCAGATTATTCCTGGGTCCACAGGACCCACTTCCTTCCTCCTTGTCTTCCTTAGGATGCTGTATTCCAGTGTCTGGACATTGGCTCTCAGAGAGGCTGTTTTCTCTGTTGCTTACTGCTCTGCCATCAACTCATTTAAAATAGAACAGGTAACTTGCAGAGAAAGCAGCAGTTGGCAGGAAGGCATCTTAGTGGCTGCTCTTGGGTTGTTCAAGTAGTCGGTCATGGATTTCTTTGCGACAGGCACTGTGGGGCTCAGTTTGTCCCATTCCCATTGTTAGGCTTTGTGTCGGATGTCCCCCCACCAAAGCCTCATGCAGTTATGCTCTTTTGCTACTCCCTTTGCCCTTATTGCTTTGCTGTCTTCTGCTGCCCGGACTGTTGCCCTCCACACCACCTTGCCTTGGAGCCTGCACTGAAACCCCCACAAACTGTGAGCTAAAGAAACCTTTCCTTCCTTAATTTTGGTCATCAGGTATTTTGTCTCAGCACTGAGAGGAAAGTTACTGAGACACTCATGCTGTGAACATCGGGCTCATGAGCACAGGGTTCCAGGAAAGGGTCTGCTGACCAGCTGTCCCTCAGTAGCCCCTCCGGATGTGGAGGGGGCTGTGGCTCCTTCTGTTCTGTGGGCCTGGGTCCCTAGGGAGGCCAGCCTTTCCTTCCTTGGTTTCCTTTGTCCTCACCTGACCCCGGGATGCCTCACCCCTTGTTCTGTGCCTTAAGCCCAGAAGGACGTGAGGCTGGAGCGCTGGAGTCCTGCCGTGGCTGGGCAGTCCTGCCTGCTGCCCACTCCCCTATGTGCCCGCACAAACATGCTGGGTACTGCTATTGTCTCCAGAGGGGTTGCTGCTCACGGAAGGAAGCGCTGAGGAGGTGGAGCGGCATCTCAGCCACTGAGGTAGAGCGCTGTGTGGGGGTCCCGCCCTCTGTCCATCCCTGGATCTCTCTGCCAGCTCCCCACCACCCGGCCCACAGGCGTCTCACCGCCGCTGCTGCATGGGCTAAGGGCGGCTCCTCTCCAGGCTGTTGGGTGGCAGGGCTCTGTTCACCCTGGCTGCTTGTGGGGGATCCCCTGGACAGGCTGGGCCGGGGAGGGCAACTGGTCAGGCAAAGCTCTGACAGGAAGGTTGGTTGGGAGTGGTAACGGGAATTATAGTACACATTCAACATTTTGTGTTATTCGGTTCAGAAAGCCCTGTAATTCTTTCACTCTATGCATGGCTTTATACTATTGTGTTATGTTTGATATTATTGTATTTGAAGCTATGCTCAGCTATAGCAGCGTAAGAGATATGGTGTTAGCTACTGTTGATGTCCGGTTGTCTTAATGTAAAGTACTGTGTAGCCTATGTTGTCCCGTTCTGCTCTGCTCTGTACTGCCCCCTTTTGTTTTATTCTCTTTCAAATAAAATTTGAAAACAAGAAGTGGGAAGGCGCACTTCAGCGTGTGGATGAGATAGTCTCAGGGTGGAGGGGCTGTGCCCTGCGGGTGAGGACCTCCGTAGTCTCTGTGCTCAAATGGTGCACTTGTTTCCTTCTTCCCTTTCACCTTTCTCTCCCTCTCTCCTTCCCCTTCCTTCCTGTGCTGGGGATTGAACCCCTGGATTTACAAGCATGCTAGGCATGTGCTCCACGCTGAGCTACACCCCCAGACCCAAGGTGCTTTCCCGCCTGATGACTGCGCAGGGGGTGGCCTTCCTCCGTGCCGCGGGCTGAGCTGGCTGATCTCAGTCCCCACTCAAGGCCTGAGCCATTGCACAGGGTGGAGGCCAATCCCTCTGCAGAGTCCACGGTCAGGGTCTCAGGGAATTCACCCTGTGTAGATCAGACTTCCAGGACGGGTTCTGTGTTTCACTAGGCCAAACAGTCTCCCAGGCTTCTTATTTGCTCTCCAGCTACGGGCAGAATGAGCGGGTCAGCATTCTGTCAACTTCTGCTCGAGCCCTTGTATGCTCCAAGGAGAAATCAGGTTGGTTGGTGCTGGTTACATCCGTACTGAGGGCTTGCTCACACTTGCTCACACTTCTACAAAGAAAACTTTAACTTCCAGCCCAGCAGGCGCCTGTGATCTGTGGTCTCAGGAGGTGGGAAAGCAGGGCACAAATGGGTTAGCGTGGCACTTGCAGGTCCTGGGTCAGCCCCCCCCCCCAGGCCAGGTGCTTCCCAGCTCCTCTCCAGGGATTTGCACGGGAGGCTTCCAGAACACTTCCCGCTGCGCAGGAGTTGGCTGGTGTCGCTGTTCACGATCCCAATCCCCAGAGAGGGCACTAGACTGGGAGAATCTGAATAGACACCATGAGGTGGTCTCGTATCACACAAGGTCATCTTTAATCGCGCTGGACACCTTCTGAACACCGAGGAAGGTGCCCTGGCCATGGCAGGTGATACCAAGACCTCCTCAGGCCCTCCCCACTCTCTGCTCTAGGCTGTGGAGAAGGATCCTAGGGGGAGATGGGGTGCCTCTGCTCTTTTGCCCTCTACTGTGGTTCCCACAAGAGCTCAATATTTGGTTAAGCATCCAGCCACCAATTCTGGGCAGCCCCAGCATGGCCACTGCCGTGTCCTGGCAGTGTGGACAGCCTCTCTGCTTTCTCAAACGAATGAACCAACAGACACAGACCATGCGGACTTTCTCCTTAACCGGCCACCAGATTCCAGCTCAGCCGCTGCAGGACAGGCACCTTTCTGCGCTTGTTTCTGCAGGGGGACATCCATGCTGCTCTCCACTCCCCCTTCCAAACGCTGCTGTTAGTTTGTGACTGGCTGCTCCGCATCGCCGTTTCTAGATGGTTTTCGTGGGTCGCTAACACTAGAGGTGAAAGAAGATCCACGCCCTGGACATACCAAGCTCGCCAGCCCTCGCCCACGGCTGTTGCCAATTCCGCGCACTGTGGAAGTGCGGATCTGCCTTTGTGCAGGGCGAGGGTTTCTTTTGCCTAATAATTTTCTCACGGAGTCCCTAAGTGACTCTACACTGCTCATCATTCTAACGTCTCTGTTTCTTGTCCATAGTGCTTCCTGGGAAGGAGCTGCGATTCTCTGCCTTTGGCGGTGTCCTTTTAAAGACACCTTCTGCTGAGTTAGGGTCCCGACCCTTCTTCGGTGAAGTGGGTGTCGGGTGGGGGTGGCGCCGACCGCGGACAGGGTCCCCGGGCCTCGGGAGGGGCGGCCGGGGGGGGGGGACCCGGGCGGCCCAGGCGCCGCTGCGAGCCACCACCGCGCGCCCTTTAAAAGGAAAACTATGCGGGGAATCCGGGAGGTGGCGAGGCTGTGCCCACGCGCTCGGGCGTCCCGGGAGCGGGGCGGGGGGTCCGCGCCCTCCCCACGCCGCGCCACGCCCGCGCCGGCAGGAGCAGAGGCGGCTGCGCGGGGCGGCGGCGAGGCCGGGCCGGGACCATGACGGGAAGGTAAGGGCCGGGGCGCCGGCGGGAGGCGACCGCCAGTTACCGTCCCGGTCCCCGTCCGCGTCCCCGTCCCCGTCCGCGTCCCCTCCCCGTCCCCTCCCGGTCCCCTCCCGGTCCCCCTCCCCGTCCCCTCCCGGTCCCCGTCCCCTCCCGGTCCCCCTCCCCGTCCCCATCACCCTCCCCATCCCGGTCCCCGTCCCCTC
>PVJX010042111.1:0-14318 GCA_004027295.1 Dolichotis patagonum
CAAGAAATACGGGCTTTTGTCCAATTATCACACTCACTCATTATTGGGCCCTTGGTAGATCATTTATCTTTATTTGGCCCCAGTTTTCTTACTTTCAAAATAAAGTAGATTGACTAAATTTTACCTATAGTCCTTACCCAGTGTATCATACTATGATTTTGTGATCATTTTTGCAAAAATATAACCATAGAACAATTGTTATCTTTCTGACCTACTTCTGTCTTCAGCCAGATAAGCTGTACATGCAATTCACTATGGGAATAACCCACTACAAAACATTTTTATAAAATACAATATTTTTCAATGCAGAGTTTTTTAACTTTGGTTATAAAAATGGTACACTGCCATTAAAAAAATTGGAAAACAGAACACATAAAGAGGAAAACTTTTCAATTCAGTGTCAATCATTGCTTACATTTCAGTTCTCTAGCCTGTGTGTTTCCTCATTTTTTTTTTTAAATGTGATTGGCGACATGTTATTTTGTATACCAATTTCTGCCCCTAAGCATATTGTCCTGGGTATTTCTTGTGCCATTAAGCAATCTTTGAAAGCATCATTTTGTGTCTATAAATCGTTTCACATTACACTGGTACCAGATGAATGCAGTGCTTTCTTATGATTCACATGTAGTTTAATATTGTTATTTTGCATAGTAATGTCTAAATATATAAATACAAGTGAGACTATTGGTCTGTCACTGTTCTCTAACAATGGCCTTATTGTTAACTCCTTACCAGTTTGATAATGTAAATGGTTTCTTTTATCTTTAATCTATTTGTATGCCATTTTTTGTGATGCGATGTTATTTCTAAAATACATCTCTGTCGTCAGCCTCCTTCTGACCAGCGATGGGACTGTCGTCCTTTCCAGCTCTCTTTCCCATGTTTCTCTATTGTAGCCATAGGGACTTCTCTGTTCTTGGAGCGTGCTGTTTGTTTCCACTCCGCAAACACTGAGAATGCTGCTGGCTATCTCTGCCTGCCACGTATCCTTGCCTTTCAGTCAGAACAGGTCTCACTTACCCATTCTACTCGGTTCTTTTCAAGTGTTGCCTCCTCAGAGAAAATTTCTGTGTAGCCTCCCACATTCTGAATAGCCTCTTCTCCTTCTATAAACACTTCTACTTTCTTATAACATTTCCCCGATCACTTGAAATTACACGGGTGTGTTGCCTCCTGTTTGCTGTGTAAAGGCAGCCAGCATCATTACCTTGTTTATTTCAGCATCAGTTCCCACCACTTAGAATCCTGTGTAGCAGGAGATGTCCAGTGCGGGGCCACAAAGCTGTGCTGGTCTGTGGTTGTCCAGCAGGAGGTCAGGAGCGGCTGGGGGTGGACAGCGAAGCGCCATCTGTGTTTACATCCACCTCCATAACTCTCACCACCATCTGAACCTCTGCTCCTGTCAGATCAACATTAGATTCTCATAGGAGTGCCAACTTTGAACACAAAAAGAGAAAGGATCCAAGTCCCAAGCTCTTTAGGATAATCTAATGTCTGGTAATCCGAGTTGGAGTTTAGGCTGCGATGCTAGCACTGGCAAATGTAATTATTATATATCTCAAGCATATTCCAATAAAAAAGAAACTAACCTAGCTCCTCCCTGAGCCCCATTTTCTTTCAGATTGTCCCTGATACCAAACAGGTTGGGAGACTATTGTAAAGTGGCATACAGTAGGAGCTTAATAAATGCTTGTGCAACAAATTATCTGAATTTAACCTTTGGCAGTCTTACTACTCAGATATTTTTTCTTGTTGAAAATATTACAGTTGAATAAGACTATTAACCTTGTTAACCTTTTGTATGTTCTAGATATTATGCACATTTTCCCTAGTTGGTTGTTTGCTTTTGGGGGGCATACTCCAGCAACTAAGGTCTGCACACAACTTTGAAGGTTTTAGAACACTAAAACTAGGCTTTGCTAAACTTTTCTTTTGTGATTCCCTTCTGTAAGTAAACAAAAAGTCATTATAGAGCCCAATAACTGATAAGTATCCAGGTTTATTTTGTCTACCTGTTTTAATTCTTTTTATATTGCTTAATTCTCATCTTCTGGAATTTATTGTAATATGCCATTCATCTTCCTTCTTGAAACTCAATGCAATGAATTCCAGAAAGAATTATAATACAGTGTTTACAGACCTAGAATTTCTTACTCTGTACACATCCCTGGATAAACTAGAGAAAAGAAACGCAAGACATTTTCCACAAGCTTTGTATGTCTACTCCCGGCTACAGACGCATTCCTTTCTCATTCCCCCTGAAACCCTTCTGACACATATTCAAGGACAGCAACTTGAAAAGTACTAGAAATCTATTTTTTAATATGGCTTGGGTAAATGTTTGAAACTCACTTTCCCTACTTCAGTGTGATCCAGGGCATTTGTATCATCTCACATTCCTCATCCGTGAGCAACGACAGTAAGCCATTAATTCCATTTTACAGATGACGAAACTGATGCTTTATGAGATTAACAACAGGACCGATGGAATTGATAGGAAGTGGCAGAGTTCTGGTATCTGGTCTGAAAATCACTGATAAAAATTGCAGTTGAAATGTTTGTGTGGCTATACGCCTCCACTCTGAACTAAGTGTGCCGTACAATTTATTTCACTGAACCTTCACATCGACCTGTTATACCTATTGGCAAGTAAGTTAATTAAAATTTAGAGACTTGTTCAAAGTCACACAACTGCTATGTCACACACTTCCACCAATACTGTTTCAAAATGTCTTAATCCTTTGCTTAAAAGTGTTTTCACTTAAAGATCTGTATGACTCTGGTAGCACTGGTATCTGAATATGTATAAACACTCAAATTCAATTAAAGTGCTTCGGTAAACTTAGTGTATTCAGTACTAAAAAAAAAATCACCTATTCTACAAAATTGCTTTTTAAAATGATAGAAATTCTTTTTGGGGAAAACTAAAATTGGTGCAAACCCATAACATTGTAATCTGAGCTTAAAAATTAAGATAAGTGTGCTAGTATATTTTATTTATTTATTATTAATGTTTGTTTATTTTGAGACAAGGTCTTGCTATGTAGTTCAGGTTGGCCTTGAGCCCACTGTGTAACCCAGGTTGGCCTTGAACTTTTGACAGTCCTCCTGGTTCAGTTTCCTGAGTGCTAGGGATTACAGGCATGTGCCACTGCGCCCTTTATGCTTATATGATATTCTGGAAAATGTCAAATTTTGGAGACAGAAATATTAGTGATTTTACACTTTAGAAGATTGATAGATGAATGCAAGAGAACAGAGAATATTTATGGCAGTGCGCTACTCCGTGTAATACTATAATGCTGAGCACATGTCATTATATACTTGTCAAAACACACAGGATCAACTCCAGAGAGAATCCTCATGTAAATTATGTAATGTGAGTAGTAACTTGGCGATGGAGATTCATTGATTGTGACAAAGTGCCACTGCTACTGGGGATATAAATAGTGGATGAGGCTGTCCATATGTGGAGCAAAAGGTGTAAAGAATCTTTCTGTTTTCTGCCAAATTCTGTTGTGGTTCTAAAAATGATCTAAGAACATGTGTTAAATTAATAATTAATAAAACATGGAAGTCTCTTTTTTTAATTAAAATAAGTGTAATAGAAGGACTGCAAGGGATAATTGGTATTTTAGAGCTGGAGCATCTGGGATCATCACAGAAGACCATTCAAAGTCAGGAATGCAGAGTAGGTGATCCCAGCACACAGAGTAAATGGAAAGTCACAGTTATGTATTCATCCACAACTCAGTCTGTAGGGCAATTTGTTATTTTATTATTTTATAGGGCAAAATATTAGCATGCTCAGACAATCACATTCAAAAATCACACAACCCTTTTTAAATCATCCCATTTAGTGATCTTGTATGAGATAATTAATTGTGGAAATTTTAGCAGAGCAGACTGGAGTGATCTGTCTCTTCCTCAGCTAGCAGTGTTATCCAAGTGGATAGGCTGCCAGGTTCCTACTTTTCTCACTCAGGAGCAAAGGTTTATGGAAGCTCCCAAGGTGGGCTTGGCGGGGGCAAAGGGAGCCATCCTTGTTTTATCTAATCCGATGAAGAATATTTCCGTGAAGCCTTTGTAAAGGATTTTCTGGGCTGGCCTTTGAAGATATTCACAGTATCTCATCTCACATTCCATCATCTAGTCCATGGCCACACGTAATGAGATGGTCCTGGAAACAAGGTCAACCTTGCAGCTATGCATCTATAAGGAAGAGGAGAACATGTGTGTGGGACAGTGACAGTAGTCAGTGACACAAAATTATAATCAAATATTCACTTTACTGCCAAGTCTGTAACTGGGTGGGGATGCACCAACTAGAGCCTGGGCTTGTAACCTTGAAAATATGAACTGTCCTTGAAAGTCCTGCTATAGCAACACTTGCCTTATAGAAAGATGGTGCTAAGGATAAAGATTCGTGTTACTAGAAGTTATCAATATTTATACTACATACTGATGACAGGTATTTAATGCCTGATATTTAAAATAAGGCATGCTTATCCTTAATATCTCTGTCTTTAAAACATGGTGTTAATTCTCTAAGTTTAATACTGTGACTTGAAAGGTAAGAGCATAAGTTCAGTTTAGAGAAAACAGACTTTAAATTCTCACTCTTTCATATTCTACCTATGTGATGTGGGGTGAGAGGACCGATTATTGTGAGCCTAACTATTCTCATCTGTAAAAGTGAAAATGATCATATTTAGACCATAGGAATGTGGTACAAATTAAATTAAGTCACCTTTACAAATTAAGGATTCAATAAAAAGACAAGTGTTTGGACTGCAAATGAATGTTTTTACATGAATGTGCCATTTAACATTTATGCAATTTTGGACAAATTATCTGTCCAAGCTGCTGTTTTGTTACTGATAAATATTAATTAATATAGCATGGTAAACTAATGTTTAGATTGGCATATATCACATAATAACATCAAGATGCTTTCATATTTTTAGTATTCATTAGTTGCTTATGTTATGACCACTGTTTTGAGTGTTTTGGGGACAACAGTGGGAAACAACAATCAATATCCATGTCTTTTGTGGAGGTTATCTTCCGCTGAGGATTGTGTGAAAAGAAAAGATGTAAAATAAGCAAATAAATAAATGGAAGACATTCTAATAACAATTAAAAATAGCAAGAAAATAGATGTAGTAATAAAGTGGATAATGACTTGGAGTTGGGCACAATTATCCTCTTGTGGGAATCTTTGTATCTTCTCCCAAATGTGTTTCTTAAAGTCATAAGCTTCAGTGTGATGGTACTGGGAGATGTGGAGTTTGGAAGATGATAAGTGCATGAAGGTAAAGACCTTATGCATGGGATCAATGTTCTAAAAAAGCCAGAGAAAGATCATCAGCTCTTTTCACCAAGTGAAGATGCAGAAGGTAAGTGTCACCCTGGAACCCAGCCTCACACTGGGACCCTTATCTGCGAATCTTTCATTGCATTGATATTAGGCTTCCCAGCCTCAAGAAATTTTTAAAAATGTGTTTCTGTTGTTTATAAAGCACTCAATTTATGGTGGCATTTTGCTCTACCAGTCTCATCAGACTAGTTACTTTCCACAGGGTGGTCTTAGAAATAATCTTTAAAGAATATTTGAGCTGGAACTGAGTGACATGGCAGAGTAAAAAAAATGTAACAAACAGAAGAGTCTTCCCAAAAGAGGAAACAGTTCATGACAAAAATTTGAGGTTAATGAAGAAGTCAACATAGCAGACATGTATTCTGACCATGGAAATGGAGAAACAGAAAAAATTGTCTGGTTTCTATAATACAGTAAGGTCCTATAGTGGAACTGGGCCTGTAAAGGGGTTGGTGTTTTGTGCTAGAACAGTTGAAGAGGAGAATAGAAAGAATCAACAACTACACACACATGTTTTTGAGGTGTTACTATTGGACACTATGTAAAAACCAAAAAACACCCAAAGTCAATGATAACTGTGAGAATTTTGATGTGAACAATGCGAAATGATAGTCTATCACATAGGTAGAAACATTTTAACTGGCAGTTATATATACAAATCAAATAGAAAGTGATTTTCTTAAATGAATATTTGATTAATCAGGTGGTTCTTTCTCTTTACTGAATCATTCCTCTCCCAGTTCTTCTTTCATTACTCATTCACCTATTCAGTCTTCTTGAAAGTTTATTGAATGGTATGTCTGACTTTTCTTCTCATCTTTCTTCCTGAGAAACTGGGGACACCATGGGATAGATTTGGAAAATACAGAAGAAGTTAAAAGAATAAAAAAGAAAACTAAAAGGAGGACCTTCCAAAGAATGATATCAGTATCATACTGTTTGGAATGTAAATTCATCAGCTCTTCACCTGAAGTAAATGTAAAGAAAGCAAAGATTCAGTAATTCTTAGGTTTTTCTCTGTGTCTTAAAATTATGTCTTCATTGTATAATCTAACACTGACCTGACACTGAGATGTTCTAGCATAAATCCCCCAACCTATTTTTGATAATTATACACCAATGGAAAAAAAAATTCATTTCAATATGTAAGATATATCAAGGGAAAAATAACTGCTGATTTCAATGCTTTTTATTTTCATGCATATCTCCATACTATTCTATGTTTGGCTAAGGTCAGAAAATAGGTACAAAAGAGAAGTAATAGAAAGAAATATTATATCCAAAGGAAGTTTAATTTAAAAAGTAGAATCCTTGGCTTTTTCTGTGCATCATGGTCATAACAATTTCTTCAAAATGACTTGATTTTTGTTTGCTTCTTTTTAAAAGAAATAGTCAAAAAATAGTCTAATGGTTAGATATATATAATTAATAGCTAAACATGAAAGAGAGAAGGGGAAATCATTCAGCTATGAAAACAAAAATTTCTATATAACTTGAATTCTCCATAGTCCATTAAAATTAAAGACTTATAAAATATACCAATATAATTCATTATGACCCTTCATAAGTGATATAAATTTCAACATAGCAAAATATTAAGTTAGCTTTCTTTAGCAAGTTTAAATGGGGAATGAATAATCTCACTGTAAGCAAGCATGCATAAATATGTATAGACATATGCAACTATAAAAAATAACACTTCAGAAAATGAAAACAAAGCACTTGTCTGGTGCCTTTAATTGTAGCACTTAACATGCCAGAGAATCAGACACTCAATTAGATAAATATAAATTATTTATGCCTAACTTGGATAAGGTCTCCAAACTACATGTTTAATTTTTTTTAATTTTAAAGAGAATAAAACGAAAGAGGGCAGAAAAAAGCATATCAGAACAGAACAACATAAGCAACACAGCACTTTACAGTAAGACAACTGGACATTAACAGTAGCTATCAAAATATCTCTTTTTCTGCTATAGTTGAGCATAGTTTCAAATACAATAATATAAAACATACCAAAATAGTATAAAACCATTCAAAAGAATGAAAGAATTACAGGACATTCTGAACCAAATAACAGAGAATGATCAATGGCTACTATAATATCTCATTTTCAAAAAAATATTTATTTATACTATCACATATATTAAAATCCCAGTAAGACACAACATGATAGAACTGATGGTAATAGCAAAGTAGAAGCATGGTAGGACTTCTAAGCAAGACGATATTAAATCAGCAATGGCTGCCATAAGCTTTTGTTTTCTGCATGACAGCTGTTCATATCATCACGCATAATAAAGTCAAACAAAACAGATTAAAACCATTCCAACTGATGAATGAAAACATTGAAAGGCTTCAAAGCACTGACATGGGAAATCATGCTTACCATAAAATCTTATATACTCTTACCAACTCTCATACTAGGGAGACTATACGGTATTTACACATGTGAGTTTGGTTTATTTTGCTTACGAGTATGGTCTCAAGTTGTGTCCATTTATTTATAAATATCTCGATGTGATCATTCTTTATAGCTGAGTAGTACTCCATTGTATAAAAATGCCACAACTTTTTTGTCCATTCCTCAGTTGATGGGCACTTAGGTTGTTTTTCAGATCTGGCTATTACAAATAGTGCTGCTATAAACATGGGTGCACATATATCACTGTGGCATGATGTTTTCATTTCTTCTGGGAATATGCCTAGAAGTGGAATAGCTGGGTCAAATGGGACTTCCAAACCCAGGTTTTGAGGAATCTCCAGACTGGCCTACATGTTTAATCTTAAAAATTGTAGTTTCTCAATGAAGAAAATAGTGTCTCAGCTTCAAAACTATGTTCCTCATAGTTTCTAACAGACTTTCATGTGTGCCCTTTACATAAACAATTCTAATATTTTACCCTGAGGTAATTCTGCAATGTTTCAGAATTTCCTTCTAAGTTACTAAGCATAAAGCTTAGCATAAGCATAAAACTACTAACTTCAGAAAATTGTATTCTTCCATATTAAATTATAAAAACAAATGCATGCTTAAGGTTTAGTGATACTATTATGTACCATGCTTTGTATAAGTTCAAAATCTATCATAAGTGAGAAGTAACTTAAGTTCATAAAATATATACATATATATGTATATATATATAGGTTACCAAATATTTTATGAGATTTTCTTTTTTATGTAAATAAGGTAAAATAAAATTTCATAACAAAATACTGGAGAATAGCTAACACATTATATGTGGTTATCTCAGGGTAAGATATATGGGCATAAAAATGTCTCCAACTGATATTAGCACAAACCTTTCTTTTTAATGAATTAAATGATACTAATAGCATAACTGACTTGCATTTTTTCCTTTTCCCCTACTGTCTTTTCCTCTTTCACCCAACCTAGTTCCTTTTCCTTTTTGAACAATTTCTCCCCAATTCACACTATTTATTGTACATTTTATACTTCATTTACTCTATTTCTCACACTAGAGAGACAATATGATGTTTACAGGTGTCTGATTTATCTCATTTATGAATATGCTATGAGACTTTCTTGACAATCTCTTTCCTGTAATTTTATTCTACTGCCTAAAATTCTATTAAGAACAGAGAGTATTGCTATGAATAGATTCTGGATTGAAGAACCAACAAATAGACGATATTTAAGAGGAGATGGTCTCTTGAAAATATATGAAATTCTTCTTGCCCTTGAGGTTGCAGAAACAGAGCCAGGCGTAGTAGGGCACTCCTGTAACCCCAGCACTCGGGAGGCTGAGGCGGAAGATTGCTACAAGTTCAACACCAACCTGGGCTACAAAGTGAGCCCACGGCCAGCATGAACTGAATGAAGTTTTATATTTTTGTTAATTTTTATAAGATAATATAACAGAAAACTAAAAAATGATGATTTTCAATCATCATTCAATACCTTTTCTATGTTGTATATCTTAAAACATTCAATACACAACATGAGGTTACAATCTGAACTCTCTTTGCAAATTCCTTTTGCATTATTGTCTTTTTTTTAATAACACACTTTCTGGCCTTTCCCTTTTTTCTGTGGATAACATAATTTTAATAAACTGTCTACCAATTAAACATAATGGTGAAGGCGTCAATGATGGACATCTTGGTTGGCTTTTTGCTATCCTATATTTTTCTATTATTTGGTCTATTGGACTTAATTGTAACTGATTTTTTGGACCCCTTTGTTTTGAATAAATAACAAATGAGTTCCATATGTTTTTGGTCCAGAAGGTGCGTGAATATTTCATAATGATATTTTCCCTTGCTTTCTGATAACAGGAAAGCTTGTTAGATGTTGGTCAATTCTATCAACATCACCCATAGAATTATTATAATTGCTGGCTCCTATTGGAATTTTTAGTTTGGTTTTCTTCTTTTAAGTTCTATCATTTTTGTATTGCGAATAGCTGATAAGGAGGCTTTTGTTTTGCCTCTCCGTTTCATAGCACAGACATTTCCTCTGATATGCTAACATTTCTCCCTTTTTTGGTTTTTTCTTTTGCAGATCTTTCGGCACTTCCTTCCTATTTAGGCTCAGTGCTCCAAAAATATCCACTTTGCATTGTAAAAGGACACCACCGAGCTCTGGGGAAGCATGAACTTATTTCCAATGTACTTACAATAAGCGTTTTTCTGCATTGTGGCACAAAATTATAGGTTATTTTTCAAAAATAAAAGAAAATAGCCATAACATTTTTTTAGATTTCACTATAATGAAACATCAAAGGCAAATACAATGTTCCAAACAAAAAGTATGCAAAAATAGTCCACATAAAACAAATAGATATGCAAGCATATCTTCTGCAAGACAGAATGGACTGATGAAAATAGCAATGACACCTGTTGGGGTGACACGCAGGATAATCCATCAGTACATAAACACATGTGTTAGCACTGCCAAGTAATGCCCAGGGTAACCTGATTAACAGAAGTCACTCTTAACAAGTGGATGAAAGTTTCAGAAATTTTTGAACCCATTTTGTGTTCATCTAACTAAAAACACATGAATATGACTACTTATGGGTGAAGTGATCCATTTTTGAGAATTGTCAAGGCAAAGAAGAGTAGAATACATAGTTCTAAGTGCCCAATATAAGAATAGGGCCACAATTTATGCAATGATTTCTAGTGTATACATAAATGTTTGCATCAAAATTGCTGTAGAGCAACTCCCAAAACCATTCTTTCATAAATTCCTTCCTAAGTAAGGAAAGATGCTCTGATTTGAAGTAGAAAACTTGTAGTCCAGTTATCTTGCTCATGCTGACATTATTCTTTTACTCATAAGCTGGTTCTCATTCAGATTTGGTATTTTTTTCTACTTTTTCTGGAGCTCAACATGACTTTTAATATCCACCAGAGGACATAGCATGAAAGATCCTGTCTTTTCATTCCAAATATGAACCGGATGTGTAGATGAAATTAATTTTACATCATCTCTGTTAACATTTCTGTCTTAATGTATTTTGTACTATTCTAAGAGAAAACTTTATATTGAGGCTGGGAAACTTATAAAAAACATAAATTTATTTTGCATAGTTCTGAAGAGTAGGAAATAAAAAATCAAGACGCCAGAGATTTTGCCTCTGGTTAAGGCCCATTCTCTGCTCCTAAAATATAGTTTTGGATACTGAATATTCTGGAGGAAAGAAGCATGGTTCCCACATGCTAAAAGTAGAAGAGAGAGAGAACCCTCTTGCAATAGTGACTTTAATCCATTCACCTAAACATCTTCCATTATCTAACCCCAACTCCCAGCACTGTAACATGGGGATAGTTTTATCACGAGTTTTAGAGGCATTTTCAGCATTAAAACTAAATTTAAGAGTATATTTCTCCATGGTTGTGTTACAGATGGAACAGTCACGAGTTTTGGGTGCAAAAGTAATGTGATTTTTATATTTTAATAGAACATTAAGAGCCTCCTTTCTTGCCTTCTCTCTCAATATCTCCTCCTCATTTGAAATTGTGATGCAATTTTAATTTAGTTTTAAATGCATTTTTCTGTATATTGGCTGGTGAGATAGAAAAACTAAACTGAGCATACATTATGCCACAAATATATGAACAAATAGATTCTAAACACAAAGATATTCTACATTAGAATTCATGTTCCAAGTTAGAATAGTTTTTTAGTTGCACAGAATAGAAACTTTCTTATGAAGAGAGAATAATTTATTGTATAGAATCAAGAGAGCATACCACCTATTTAAGTTTGGGAGTAACGTGAGATCAAGCCTCCCTGCAGTGGATACTAGGACCTGAAAAGTAATGGGCAGAGGCAAGTTGTCTATTAGGAACCAACAAATCCAAAATCCTCTGTTTTGTTCACTTCTCATCTATTTTACAACTGCCCTCCACCCCATTGAAATTCTCTTTGTGTAACATTTAAATGTTTCAGATCTCCATAGACTATTTCATAGACTTTTCAGAACAAATATTCATGATCAATGGAATATTTCCATGTAATAACATAGTTCAGTTTGCTGAGAGACAGTGTGATTGACCCATCGTCTCTTTTGGGACTAAATCTCATGAGTTATAGGTTAACAGTAGGAATTTAGGTGGTACCCACTTGTTAAAATTTCTGTGTGATCAACTACAACAAAAATATTTAGGGCAGGTAAACAGGAGTTGTAAGGATACTTGTCCTAAATTTCATTCAAATGAAACAGTTTGCTAAGAACTTTCCCAAAAGATTAAAAACTGTAATGAGTGGCATTTCTAAAGTATTTTAGACACTCAACAATGTATCTGTATTGGTTACTTTTTTTGCATTGCAGAGACAAAATACCTGACACCCAACATTAAGGAAGAAAAGGTTTATTTAACTCAGTTTGTGGAGGTTTCAGTCCATAAATAGCTGTCTCCAAGGCAGAGTGGCACATGGCCAAGGGCAACAGTTTATGGCAGTGGAAAACAGCAGAAGGAACAAGAGCAAAAGAGAAGAGCATGGAAAGAAAACTCTTTCTGTCCCTTATATCATATGCAGGTTACATCTATCCGAGGATAGCCAGGGTGGGTGTGTAGCACCCCTAGGGTGGGTGTAGCCCTCACAACCATAATCCCAGCATTGGACAGTCAATCAATCACGAATTCTAGAAGCCTGTCCCTGTGACTACATGAGGCTTTGAGGGGGCCATCCAGACACAAACCATAACAGCATCTATGTCAGCTCTGCTGTTTCTTTACATTTCCTTTCATAAACCATGAACTTAAATTCTTTTTCTGTTTGATGTAGCAACTGATGAGGTAAGACTGATGCATACTTAAATTAATTTGAGAGGAGAATAACAAAGTATTGCTTTCCCTAAGTTTTCAATGAGAATTATGCTGAACTGCACGTAGGATATCTGCCAGTATTTAAAAATAACATACAGTAATACATTGAGCAACCAATTTCAGTCTGACAAATAATAAGCTAAAATCTCTTCATATGCTTATTAGTTTGGGAAAACTGATGATACATTTTTATATGCATTGATGGATAAATAAACAATCTATGCAGGATGAGATTAAATAGTGATTTAGTAATGCGTATGAATATTGGTGTAAAATCGATGTCAGGGTATAAACTTATTAAAGTATTGGTGAGCATCAGCCATAATTATAGTTCTTTGAGGCGTCTTATTTATATGGAGCTGGAGATTTATACATGGTATGTGGGGTGGTGATAAGAAGCCCTTGATTTGAATTTTTTCCTTTTAATGTGTTAGCAGAAGGCTATTTCACAGGGAAGTTAAAGCATAATTCCTGCACTATGTTGAGTAATTTGTTACGTTCACGCACTTTGCAAACTATAAAGCATTATTCAAATATTAAATACTTTCACTTTCCTTCAGGATGTAGACAGGAGTGTAATACTGAAAATGCTTTTGTGTAGCCCAATTCTAATACTTTCATACAAGCATATAAAATGGAAAATATGTTGTTTTAAATCATTATAAGTATCAAACACTAGAATTATATCTATGACTTGAACTCATTTATTGTATCATTTAATCTTGTGTTGTTGAACAGAAAGGGCTTGAAATATATAATCTTAAGATCACTTTCCAAAGCTAAAGTGATTGTTCAATGGGAAAAAGAATATCTGACAGGAAAACGTTGATGTCTCTTCTAGTCCAGCTCTTGCCTTCTCAAGGGCAAGTGTTTCGTGCCAAGTTAGTGGAATCTGGTGGGTGCAAACCATGCAGTGCTTTGTTTGATTAGCTTGGATTTAATCTCCTCTCCACAGAAACATATCTTGTTCAAGGGCTTACTTTGAAATCTGCCTATACACGTATCAGATATTGTGTATAAAATGAACAGTTTTCCACTAGAATTCTTACAGCTAATACTGGAGGCTAATGTCTCTGTCCTAATGCTACTTATTTCCTTATGTTTTGAGTTGAACTAGCCATCATTTACTATTTTTAAACATGTAATTCAAGAGAGGGTACTACACATGTTCTTATATACACCTCATGCTTTTACAGATTTGTTCAAGGTATCAATTCCATGAATAATATAACATAGAGTCCCAAGTGTCAAAACCAATTGTGATGGTAGGTAATGCCTGGTTGGCCCTGGAAGGTCCCTAGATATATTAAAGTAAAACTCCTAGATTTTTCAGTGAAGGCTTAGTTAAACATAGATTACCCACTCTCAGCGGAACAAATTTCAAAGACTAGTTATTTAAACATTTAGCTTATAAGGACAAGGTTTGCACAGTCATAAAAAATAGTCTTTAGAAAAATTAAAAATTATTTCTAATGCTAGTGTGATTCAGAGCTGTACAGGACAGAAAGGCATGGTGACAGGTGCTTTCAACGTGGTGGACACCTGCTCTGTGAGGGCTGTCATATCACTGAGCTTAGGTGATCCTCTATGATATGAGATGGCATAAGAAACCATATTCCCCTCCCCCCTCAAT
>PVJX010042112.1:0-14332 GCA_004027295.1 Dolichotis patagonum
CTTGGAAACAACCTGAATGTCCATCAACTGAGGAATGGATAAAAAAGATGTGATTTTTTATATAGTGGAGTACTACTCAGCTATAAAAAATGATCACTTTGAGATATTTATAAACAAATGGAGGCAACTTGAAACCATACTCATAAGTGAAATAAATCAAACTTATATATATAAAAACCATTCCATCTCCCTAGTGAAAAAATGATGAGTATGTAAAATTTTATGGTAATCATGGTTCCCCATTACATTGATTTGAAGCCCTATAATGTTTTCATTCATTGCTTGGAATCTTTTATTTTGTTTTGTTTGATTTTATTAATGTGTGATGTTATGAGCAGCTACTTTGAAGAAAACATTATGGCAGCCATTGTCAATTTAATATCATCCTGCTTTGAAGTCCTACCATGCTTTTGTTCTTCTGTTTCCATTGGTTCTATCATGATGTGTCTTACTGGATTTTAATATATGTGATAGTACAAACAAAATTTTATGGGAAATGAGATATTATAGTACCCATTGTTCATTTTCTGTTATTTAGTTCAGAATGCCCTGAAATTCTTTCATCCTCTTCAATGGTTTTATACTACTTTGTCACATTTGATATTATTGTCTGTGAATAAATACTCAACTATTACATAGAACAAGACATTATGGTAGCTACTATTATTATCCAGTTGTCTTGTAAAGTGTTGTATTGCTTGAATCATTCCATTCTGATCTGCTTTTTTTCTGTACTCGTGTTTTATTCCCTTTAACATGAAAAAAATCATATCATTAGAAAATAGAATTTCAATTCTTCTTTTCTTATTATTATACTTTTTATTTCTTTTTCTTGCTCAGTTATATGGTTTAAAATTTGAAATTCCTAATTAAACAGGAGTGACAATTGAAGACAATTGTCTCATTCATAATTTTGGGGAATATGTTTCAGTTTTTCCCATTACATTATGATGGAATTTGCATTTTTCACATAGAATTTTTATCATTTTGTGGAAAGATCTATATTTTCTACAGGATTTTTCATGACAAATGAATGTTAAATATTTTCAAAGTTATTTTCTACATATAATAAGATAATCATGTGGCATTTGTCTTGGTTTTATTCATGAGGAATGTAATGTTTTTTGATTTAAATGGGTTGAAACATCATTGCATCAACTGTTGTACATGCTTGATCATGTTATATGATCAAGCTTTCCAAAGATTCTCAAAAACCAAAAAGGAAGGACTACATCTAAGCTATTTCTATGAAGTAATTAACCTGCATCTATGAAGCATTATCCTGATACCAAACATGAACAAAGACTACAGATAAAGAAAACTGTTGGGCAATATCCATGTTGAATATGGATGCAAATATCATCAATAATATTCCTGAAAACAACATTCACCACCTTAAAGATCATATAACATGGTCAAGCGTGTGCCACCAGTAGATTCAATGATGTTTCAACCCATTTAAATCAATAAATGTCACATTCCTCATGAATAAAACATGGACAAAAACCACATGATTATCTCATCATATGTAGAAGATGACTTTGAAAATATTTAACATTCTTTATCATGAAAAAAAAGACTTGTAGAAAATCTATTTAAAAAATTCTATGTGAAAAATGCAAATGCCATCATGATGAAATGGCCAAAACTGAAAGCACATTCTTCAAAATAGTGAAGGAGACAAATTTCTCCACTTGTCACTCCTGTTCAATATGTTATTTCTAATTTTAAACCATATAATTCAGCAAGCAAAAGAAATAAAAAGTATACCAACAATAAAGGAAGAATTTAAATTCTCTCAATTTACTGAAGAAATGATTCTTTATAAAAGGCTCTAAAAATTTTACCAGGAAACAGTTAAGTGTAATAAATGCAATGAAGTGGTAAGCTACAGAATTGCTACCAAAAAACCAATATCTGTCTTGTGTATCATCTTCTGTATGAACCACCAAGAAAGAAACAAAAATGATTCCACTCACAACCGTTTCAAAATATAACTAGGAAGCAACCTATCAAACAAAGTGGAAGACATTTGTAATGACAAATACAGAGCACTAAATAAATATTGTAGAAGACATTAGAAAATGGAAAATTCTCTCTTGTTCATGTATTGGCAGAAATATGTCAAAATGGCCACATTACCAAAACTAATCTAAAGTTTCCCTATATTCCCTGCTAAAATACTAACAACATTCCTCACCAAACTAGAAAATCCAATCCTAGCATTTATAGACAAATGTAAAAGACTCAGAATAGTTCCTGCAAACCTAAGGAGAAAAAAGCGACACTCAAGGCAACACTCAATACTAAATTTAGAACTATACTATAAAGCCAAGTAAGAAAAGCAAAATGCTTTCAACAAAACAGACATGTAGCCAAATAAAATGAAACAGAAGACATAGAAACAAACTCATTCACCTAAATCCATTTGATTTTTGACACACGAGGCAAAAATAAGTGTTAAAGAAAAGATATACTTTTTTGGAAATTGCTGTAAGAAAAACTATCCACCTGCAGAAGAATGAAATAAGATCTTACTCTGTACTAAAATCAGATAAAACGGATAGAAGTCTTTACTATAAGACTGGGCACCTCACAACTGCTGGACTATGATGTAGGAAATAAACTTCAAGCTACAGACACAGAAAAAGACTTCCTGAATAGGACTGCAATAGCAAAGGAAGTAAATCAATAATAAGCAAGTTAGATGACAACAAAGTAAAAATCTTCTCTACAGCATAGGAAACAACAGAAGGCCCAATTTATAGAATGGGACAAAATCTTTACCAGCTACTCCCAAGAGAGGATTAATTTTTAGAATATGTAAAGAACTCAAAAACCTGAACAGCAAAAGAAACAGGCTAATCATTAAATGAACAAGCAAATTGAACAGAAATCCCTCAAAGGAAGAAATCTAAAGACAAGCCATAAGGGCTGAATATAGACAGCAGTGCATAAGGGAATGTTAAAAGATGTTTACAAGAAAGATCAGGTACTCAGAAATGCAGGAGGTGGATGAACACATATATGGAGGAAGCCAGCAGGGCTAACCCACCAAATCAAGCCCAGACTCAAGGGAGTGTAGAAAAGGAAGCTGGGCCACTCTGACACCCAGCACTACTTACATGTCAGGGCCACTAGTGAACACATCACCCTGCAAGGAATCTAATGCAATTGAAAGAGCATGTCTACTGGGATTGGTTCCAGCTTACGCACACTCCTCATTAAGAGAGGGGCTGCAGTGAGGGAGATATTCATGGACTAGGGACCCAGAGTAACTGACATACAGAGAATCACTCAGAGAGAGTGACTTAGAAATCACAAGCAGGACTTTATGAAAATAAAAAGCACTGCACAGTCATGCTTATGGACCCAGGCCTAAGCATTGAGACTGCCATGGTTCAGGGAGTTGCAGGTGCAAGCAGTGGTCTCCACTGATGTGACCCTGGGAAGAAAAGTAACATGAGCAGGAAGAAAACATGCCATTGCCCATCATGACTCCTGTGCTTCTGTGTCTGCAGAATATCCCTGCCACTGCCTATTGTTTAGTGTCTGCATATGAGACTTTCTACATCCAAGCAAAAGCTGCTAAATCCCTAGAGTCCAAGGCATCTCCGAGTTCACAGGTGGGGTATTGCTGCTTTGTGGAGTGTGGAATAAAAGCTCAGGTCAACACCCTGGGAAAAGAGGCACAGCCAGAGGTTGTGGCATACTGTACTCATCTAAAGCCTCACAGAATGAGAAGATAGAAGTGGAGGTCAGGATTATCACAGAGAGAAGGGAGCAGAGATTGAGAAGGCTGTTAAGAAGACGGTGAAAACTGGGTACTGGACTAACCACACCACGCCTTCCACAGGGCTAACTTAACTCAAGTATCTGATCACCTGACAAAGGCACAAGACTTCCTTTACCCATGCCTGTAGGAGCATAACTGAAATCAAACAGAGCACTGATTAAAGAGGGAAGGAAGAAGACTCTAGTCCATTCAGCTCCTAATTCATGCCACTACCTGCAGGAAAGAAAACAAATCATAGGTGGAGAACCAGCTTTGTTCATTGCAGGAGAAGGCAGAACTGTGATGAAAGGGAAACAAAATCAATCAAAGCAGTTCTTTGCTTACCAGTACCAGAAGCACCAGCCAATTTAGGGTCCATGACATGCTCTGTCCAACAACCATCCTTTGGTGCCTGAAAGTGAATTCTTCCACACTACAGCAAAATTCTGGTGAGTGTCATGAGGCATTGGCACTACAGATTTTATGGGCTGATTAGCATCTTTAGTGTCCAGAGGTGCCAATGGGAAGCAGGAAGAAGCTGCATAACTAAGGAGCATTGTACAGTATGCTACTTTAGAGCTATAAAAAGAAACTAGGACTTTTTTTGTATTGTCTTTTTTTGTTGATTTTTTTAAAGATCACCCCAATTTGTAGCTAAAATTGGCCTTGAACTGTTAGCAATACTTCTTCCTTAGCTTTCCAAGTGCTGGGATTATAGCCATGCACCACCACACTTAGCTAGAATAAAGGAGTTTTAAACAACTATACAGGTTAGAGGGATCATGTCTCCGCTAAAGCAAAATAAACCTGAAATGGGTCATTAGTTCCAGGGAAAAATAATTGCCCAGGCAGGTTGTGCTAAACATCACAACAAAAACCCCCAAAAAACTACCAAATGAAAAAACTTACTGTAATCTGAAAAAACAGACTGTATGGAGTTTTATTCTGAGAGTAACTGATTCCACATAGCAGGTTACAGTTGGAAAGGAAATTCAGTACAGCATCCACTGAGTGATTAAGCAGAAGATGTTTTGAAAAGGGAGTATCTCTTTCAGACCAAACCATTGTAGGAATCAGAAGCCACAGAATATCTACATTTCAGGTGCCTGGGTAGGAGATTTCCCAGAGATACAGACATAGAGAAGATGCTGGCTACACAAAGACCTCCTGAGACATTTCAGCTTAGGTCACTAAGTATGAGGCATCTCGTCCTCCATGGTAAGGAGCCAGGTTGTTTCCTGGGGAGGGACCAAAAGCACTGTCATCAAGTCCAGTGGACTGCTTATCATCACCACCTTGGCCACTCACATTAGGAACAAAGTTCAGTGGTCTTTCTTTTTCCCATCTGACAAGGTGATCAAGGAAATGTCTTGTTTTAAGCAGCTGCCACATCCTGAGGTGTACAAAGAGCCTATAAGGGGCACCTCAAATACCTGTAGGTCATTGAGCTTTGCAGAGAGCACAGTGACTTGGGATGCACAGAGGGACATGAAAACTGGGGGGTGGGGGGTGGAGTGCCTAGAGTCCAAAGGTATACATCACTGACTGACTACACCTAGCAGGAAAAGCAGAGAAGAACTCAGCTTTCACACTCAAAAAATGTGAGTGCAAAAAGAAAACAGAACTTGTAGTTACTCACTGTGTCACCACATAACTCATGAATTTCAGTAATGCCAACCCCGGGGGGGGGGGACTACTGGTTCAAAGAAATAGAAAATTTTTGACCCATTTGTTTCTCTTTTGAGGAGTCTAGGAATTTCTTTTTTCTTTTCCTTTTTTTTCTTTTCAGTTACATTTATTGAAATCTATTTTTTATTTCTTAATCCTTTATCTCATCTTTTTCTCCTCATCATGTTAAATTTCTGTGCTTTAAAATTTTGCTTCTTTCCTTTCCACTTTCCCCCCTCCTTCAAAATTAATGTTGCCATTAGGCTTTATTAATCTAGATATTTAGTTGACTCTATTTTTTTGCTATCTAGTTATTTCATATTGTTAATTGTAATATAGCTATTTCATATAGTATATATTTACTGTATGTCAATAACTGGTATACAGTTCTGTATACATTATTCTTATTCTAAATTTATGTATATTTATCAATGACATATTGTTAGTTTATTTTTTCTTATATTACACCAATATCCAGTTTCTCTTTCAATCTATTTTTACTGATTTCTTTCCTGTTTTACCTGATATGATTGTTGATATTAGTGGAGTTTTAGTATATGCCAATATCTACTTTGTCTTCTGCCAGCAACACTAATGCAGTTTTTTCTTAGAGTTTGTTATTAACCAATTACACCACATCCTTTCCTCCCCAAATTAACAGGAGTGGTCAATGTTGAGGTAATCAAGTACTAATGTTAACCATTCCAAGAGCACATCACTTGAAAGATGACCCTAACTAAAAAGATCTACATACTAGCAATAAACTCTCTCCACTCTTATCAGTCCTCAACTCTTAATATGCACACATGCATTGCATGCACACACACTCACACAGAATATTAAACATGGCAAACATGGCAACAAATATCTCCAAAAAACCGACTGCCCCAAAACTCATCTACAGGGAATCCACGAGAAGAAAAATTTTTTGCCAAACAGTTAAATTATAATGCAACATAAAAGAGGAAATAAAAACAGACTGATAATGTGCTTTCTTAGTTCAAAGATGACATAACTACAAAAATGGACTTAATAAAAAAATGATCTTAAAGAAGACATGATAAAAAGCTAGCTGAACAACAAATATGTTACAATATGAATGACTAGTCTAGCAAAAATAATGGCCCATGAAAATGCACCAAAGAGAAATTCAAGAGATTTTTAAAGATCTAGTGAGAGCACTGGCAGAAGAAGTCACTAATCTCAGAAAAGACAGTAGGGCTCATGCATGTGAACATACACTCAGGAATATATTAGAAACAAGAGACCAAGGAAAATGGATCAACACCTGTAAGATAATGCAAAGAATACCAACCTATAATTAATTAGATATAGGGAAAATCAGAAGACTGCATGAAGAATATAGTAGGTTTTTATAGAAATCATACAAGGAAAATTGCAGGTATGGAATTTAAAATATAGTTAAATATGGTATATTGAATCACCAAATAGACACAGTCAGAAAAGAACCTCTCCAGAACAAATTACTGTTGAAATTCTACAAGACCAACACAAGGGCCAAATATTAAATGCTTTTAGAGAAAGCAATAAGTCAAATGTAAAAGTGAATGCATTATAATTACATTCCTAACCAACGTAAAATTTTTTAAAAATAATTTTATTTAAAGAGAAAAAAACAAAACAAAACAAAACAGAATAAAGAGTAGCAAGAATACAGTATTCCAAGGAAAAAAGGAAAAGAACAACAACAAAAAATCCTAAGAAATTATAACTTGACAAATTACATACTGACTTCTTGGAAATAGTTGTTCAAATTACAAAGTTAAAACATGTAAAGTAGACATTCAAACAGTGAGACTGTTAACAGTTCTGCTCCATGATCTGACAAAAACAGCAATATGGTCATCCATCTTACCCACTCAAATATACATGCAATTATATCAAAAAGGTAAAATTAAACACAAAAAAACAGAGCAAAGCAGATCACAAGAAAGCAATGTGAGAGACAAAAATTTCAAAACTAAACAATCGGAGATATTCACTCTCTATCATATTGACTCTTGTTTGCTTGCGAATAGTTGTCCATATTTTCACCTGAATGGAATTCACATGAAACAACCTAGTATGGAATTGATCTGAGCAGGACGAGGAGGGCATTTCAGGTCTTCAAGACCAGACATTAGGGAAGCCAAGAAAGGCTGTCACACTGTCTCTTATTCTCCTCAAAACAGCTCTCTATACCTTAATGTGTGTTGAACTTAAACAAGGCAAAGCAAGCTAAGATCACATTGAACAAAAAGTGATAGTTTTTCTGGACTTCACATCATGACATTATGGAATCATCATGGGGTACAGGAGTGTCTCTTTTTCTTCAAAGTAATTGTTCATTTCAACATGTGTTATATAGTTGGTTCTTATAAACTGTTTATAAGCTCTACACATACATGAGTCTCTACATGTATATCAATCATTTCTGTATTAGCATGAAAAACAAAACAAAGCAAGATAAAACAAAACAATTCCTAGAAAATCATGAGGCAAAAAAGTAACATAAAACCACATTACAAGGTGATCTACAATGGTTACCATGGTGTCTCAGCAGTGTATAACAACATTAATAGAAATGAAGGATTGGAGACATTATAAGACTTCAAAAGCAAGTAGTAATCAAACAAGAGTGGGTATCTTAGTGAATCTTGTCATCTTCAGTATAGTTGCTGAAGGTTGTAGGTGGCTGGAGTTCTGTATGCTTCATACCTCTGCATATCATTTCTTTTTTCTATGTTTGGGAAATTTTCCTTAATAATTTCTGGGAATAGCCTTTGTAATTCCTCTGATTTGATTCCTGCTTCTTCATTCACATACTTTATACACTTAGACTTGATGCTATCAATCATAACAGATTTAAATAAAATCAGTCAATACAAAGTAGCAATCTAACAAACCAGATTCAAATACGATCAGTCATAATAAGACAGGTATAATTTATAAAGGGATTCAGATTAAGTTGATAGGAAAATTAGGGATTATTACCATAATATGTCCTCTTATTATTGGGAAAGGTGACCATGTGCTCCAGTCTAGCATAACTAGACAAACTGGAACAGCAGCACGTAGGCGATCCAAGCAGAGTGGTGAGAATAATGTAAATTTTAAATCTTGTTACCCCATTAACAATATCCTCTGCCTCCCTTTTTTAGACAATTCCTCCCCTTTCACTCCTATGTGGTGCACTGCTTGTTTTGGGTCCCACTGCCTCCCTATATAGAGCAGCTCAATCGACTCTATCTCCTGATCTACTCTGCCTGTGTTTCTCTCTGTTACTATTTCAAGGCCTTCTATACTAGAGATTATAGCCAATCTTCTCTGCCTCATTTCTGCTATTCTATTTTTCTGCCATTGATAGTCTATTTTTCTCTTTCACTACACTGTCTGCCTTGTTCACTGAGGCCTCTGCCACTATTCCAGAAATGCTTATATTCTTGTTCTCTCTACCTAGAATGTCCTTCAGTATTTTTTGTAGGGTTGGACTGGTGATCACAAATTCTCCTAGCTCCTCTTTGTCATGGAAGCATCTTGTTTCTCCATTAATTTCTAGAGAGAGTTTTGCAGGATACATCAATCTGGGCTGGAGATTGTTCTCCTTCAGTGCTTGAATTACTTTGCTTCAAGCTCTTCTTGACCTGATGGTCTGTATCGAGAAGACTGCCATGATTTTGATGTGTTTTCCTTTATAGGTGATCTGTTTCTTTTCTCTGATGGCTTTTAATATTCTGTTCTTATATTGAATTTCTGAGATTTTGATTATTATGTGTCGGGGTGTAGCTCTGTTTGGGTTGTAGGTGGCTGTAGTTCTGTATGCTTCATACCTCTGCATATCATTTCTTTTTTCTATGCTTGGGAAATTTTCCTTAATAATTTCTGGGAATAGCCTTTGTAATTCCTCTGATTTGATTCCTGCTTCTTCATTCACATACTTTATTCTTAAGTTATAGATCCTCTTGTCATCTTCCAGTCTTTGTATCTTTACTGCCTGCTCCCTTGTTATTTTTCAGAGATCTTCCCTTTCATGACCCCACATTGCAAGCCTGTGTTCAATTTTTGATAGTTTATCTTTGGTTTCTTTCAAGCAGTATTGCCAGTTTTCTATGGAGTCTTTAGTTTCCTGATAATCTCTTTTAATCTGCTTCATGAATACTAGGTTTTTTCTGAATTCTTCATTAAATTTTTCTCTCCATTTGTGTTCCTCCATTCTTCTGTCTGTGACTTCTTGAGAGGTGCCCAGCCCTTCTTTTTTAATCTACTTATCTCTTGTTTAATTTGAATTAATATTTCAGTTTTCATCCCACTTACAAGGTCCTGAAGATATCTCTTTATGTCCACTAACGCTGTGTTTGATGTTGCATTTTTGCTGCCCTCAGTCTCTTTTGTATTTACCTCTTCTGGATCAATGTTCTCAACTTTGGGGGCTGGGAGTGTTTTCTTATTTCTCCCTTTAGTCATGTTTTTGGTTCCTTCTGTACATTTGTACAGTGTAATTCCAAGACCCTTTTCTTGTTGGTTTAGGCTCCTCTAGAAGGCGCAGGCTAGGAGATTTAGCCCTCTTCAATAGGTTATCAGAGATTAGAGCTCACCCACAGGCAGTGTGCGCTAGCTCCTCCCTTCTGGACCAGTCAACTTTTGCAGGCCTTCACTGCATCAGTGTGCACTGATCTCAGGGAAGTAATATGGAAGTGACTCACTGGGTCCCTGTCAGGGGTGGGGCCTAGTCCAAGCAGATTCCCCCAATCCAGTCAGTGAGGGGAGCAACCATCTGAAGCCACTTCCTTATGGAGTTAAGGCTGTCCTGCCCAAATCCAACATGTCATCCAGTCGGTACCCCTTTCCCATGGGAGGGTATTATTCCCATCACTCACCGCATCCCTGAGAACTGCTGGGCTCCCTGACCTCTGACTTCAGGGCATCTGTGGTGGGAATTCATGGTGCCTCTGTGTGGGTTGCATGCAGGGTCGGGTCTGGGCAAGCTGCACGCAGGACTGTTCAGCTCTGTGCTCCGGCAGCACAACCCAGTTTTGGCGCGGATTGCTTGTTCAGGTCGGGCAGGAATTCAGGTGGCTTGAAGAGGGCACCATGCTCGCTGAACTTAGCTTCTCTGATGGTAGTCCCAGGACCTCATATTCAAATGGTTTTTTGTGGTTTAGTTTTTCCCTGGGTTGTGAGAGTCCATCTCTATCTGTTTGGGTTTCTCCAGGGTGTTTTATTCTGGCATTTGAGCTGTCTCTCTCAGAGAGGGTCTCTCTCCTGCTACGTGCCAGTCCGCCATCTTGTCCTCTCCACCAACATAAAATTTTAAGTTCAGAACAGCATGGAGTAAGGAGTTATAAGCCCTAAAGGAATACAATTTGTAATCCAGATTAATATGCCCATAAAACTACCTTTCACAGTTAATGGACAAATAGGGTATTTCCTTGACAATGACCACCTTAATAAATGCACGAGCACCAACCCAACATGCCAAAAATGCTCAGGCCATGAGGATGGCTTATATCTGGCTGTCCCCTGAAGCCCCATGTACTCACAAGTTGGGCTTTTCAAAGTGACTGCATCAGAATGGGTGACTATAAATTAAGTTTGCATCATTACTTATTACTCCCCTCATTGGCTTAGCACAGTTCTAGGTGTGGATAATGGGAAGGCCAACACTACTATCATTGGTACCAATTAATATGCTTGTAATTTGAATATGATAAAGGAAAAAGTGGAGGCAAGCTGACTGCTTTTTGCCTATCCAAACATGGAATATTTCGCCTCTGCAATGATGCAATGATAAGACTGACAATAACAATTTCTCTAGCTATTCTCAAATGAGTGATGTCAATTCACAAATAAAAGGACACTGATTGCCAGATTGGACTAAGCAAAAGCAAAAGTCAATTATACTGTGCAAGACACAGTGAGAGGACCTCAGGGTGAACACAGACATAAACCTGTCATGCTTTTAACGAGCATGGGGTTTTTGAGACCCCCAAACTCAAAAGCCATTTTCATGTACAAATGCAGTGTTGTTAAGGATGTCCTTACAGAATCTGGCATGGCACTCCCTACCCATGTCATTTTCTGCTCTGTCTATCTATATCACTCCAAGTCTGTCATGGAGGCATTGACAGGAATCACTGCTCATGTTTTGCTACTCTTGTTTCCTCTGGAGCTCTCTTTCATTGTGCTGAAAAACAAATTTCTCCTCACCAACCTAGGAGCTTCACTCTAGACACATCCATACAATTGCTTGCTTTAATATGGCAATGAATCATCATCTAAAATGAATGTACTAGTTTTGTCTGGATGACAAGGTCTTATCTCATTCAGTAATAAATGCTTCATTTTAGTAAAATAAATGCATCACATTCCTGTTTCTGTTGTTAGAACTCAGAGCCCTCTCTTCTCCTCAAACCTCTCAGAAGACCTGGTCCCCAGATTCAGTCCCAGCAGCCCACAGAGACTTCAGAGAGGAAGGGAGAGAGGCAGCCTGGCTGGACTCAGGGCATTGTCCAGAGGCTTTAGTGTTCTCATCCTGTGAAAGTGCATTGAACAGGACATTGGCCTTCACTTTCCTTTTAGACTTTAGAAATTAGGGATTCATAAATACAGCATAACACAGTGTAGCCATTTTCTCTATCTCCCTATCTCTCCTTTTCTCTCTCTCTCTCTCTCTGTTTCTCTTATATAGAATATTAAATACCTTAGTATCATAATATTCACTATTTCTTAAACAGATTCTCATAGTTCTGCCTTCATTCATTTTCTTTAGCTCAGGTTGCCTCAATTAATTCTGTATTTATCAGTCGTGTATATCAAACTTTTGCTAAAATATTGAAACATACCTGTATAGCTAGTAACAGTCATAATTTTATGGTCTACTTTCAACCAGTTTCATGTTATTGTGTGTTCAATCATAGATGTGCAAATGTCATTTTCAATTTTTGATCTTAGAACCCTGATTGAAATAAGAGTTCAAATTTTGCTACTTAAATTGCATGTAGATTTGCTCCACCCTCTAAATGAATAGAAAATTATTATTCACGTATTCAAATCTACAAAATTTTGGGTAAAATAAACATCAATATCTTTTCACTAACTCAAGAAAGAAATAAAATTTCAGACAGAATGATCACCCATTAACCAAGAGATACAGAATATGCAGAACCCCAGTGGATCCCGCCTCCTGGTACAGCATGTGACTCAGAATCACAGTGTAGGGAGCACAGTTAAGGAGGTGCTAGATGACTGGAGGACAGGAGAAGACCACGAGGAGGCCACATCATGCTCCTAGGCACCACACAGACCACGTGTTACCTCCAGAAGCTCTCAGAATCACAAAAGAAATATTAATAAAATCATGGAAGACCCTGAGAGGGGGAAGACAGGACTAATCACTGAGAAATGCATACAGAATTTGATCCAGGTGGAAGGTACTCAGGAAGGTTATTTCCAGAAATGAATCCTATATGATGATAAAGAATTCCAAGTACAGAACAAACACCCAAACTTCAAGTATCACTTTAAGTATTTAAAGTAGTTTATAGGTGAATTAAATGAAAGCAAATGAGCTGTCCCACAGAAAGGAACAGTTTTCAGGTGATAAGGATCTAAATCCCTAGACTTTTCTTGTTGGTGTCACATAATAGGAAATCCTAGAAAATGTTGTAGCCTGCCTAACTAACTAGCTTCCTTGCTGCCCTGCTGTTCTGTATATGCCAAGAATGACCCCCTAAATTGCCTTCTAAAAGTTAATATTATAGACTATCTAGCTTCAGCCGATGTTCATGTTCCAGGAATTAGCTCACCACAAGAACAACTCCCTCATATCAATGTTAGCACATCCTGTTTTTATCTGTACTTGCAAAGTCTGTACTGGAAAGACCCTTAATCGATCCCCCAGCTGTGTGTACCCCTCCCTTTGCCCCTTAATCGATCACCCAGCTGCATGCAACCCTCACTGTGCCCCTTCCCAGCTGTATACACCCCTTACCCCTTAATTGGCCACCCTTGCCCACCCAGCTGTGAACACCCCACTTTTCACTTTGTGGTTTTTGCCTTTATGAACCCCTATCCCACTTAGCTCGGGATGCACAGCCTTACTCCTACAAGGCTGCTGCATTGTTGGGTACCAGCTAAAATAAAAAGCACTTCCTTTTTTATTTTTTCTTCTTCTTGTGTTTTTGGGTTACATTGGAGTGCTACAGCCATTTGGGGTCTAATTTGGGGCTGGGGTCCCACAGTTTGGTGGATCATCCAGGATTGCCACAAGACCCTTCCTTTTGGACCACCCTCCAGCTAGCCCCTGAAGGATTTGTATTGTTCATGTCACTCTCAACTCTTGGCCTTCATCTTCGTTGACTGTGAATATTTTGATTTTTTTGTAGATTAATTACATTTATTTACAGCCCTCATTTTACAAGTAGTGCAGCCTAAAACTGCCATTATCCTGTTTAAATAAGTCTAACATGCACAATTATTCACATCTATATACTCCTCAACTTGAGATACTACTAATTTCAAGAAAACATTTAAGTGCAAAGCAGTAGCAGCATTCAGGCCAACAAAGCCTGGCAAGCAACAGCATGCCAACCCTGGTAGTGTGAACAGGCTGTGGGGGTGCAGGGCACATCAGTCAGGAAGCACCACGTTGTGCACTGGTGTCAAAAATGTGGAGATGGCAGTACCGCTGCTTAAATGTATCTCTTGAGCACTGATCAGTCGTTTAGTCAACAGTATATTAGAAGGTGAATTTTAAGTCAGCGCTGTGTTCACTTTTGCTTCACAATACCAAATTCACCAAATCTGCATCCTCTTGTTTTCTTCATATTCTGGTTAAATGTTTCATTTGTCGTCACTGTCACTGTCACTGTTGCTGTCACCATCACTGTC
>PVJX010042113.1:0-14325 GCA_004027295.1 Dolichotis patagonum
ATCAACAAATGGTATTATATCAAATAAAAATGCTTCTGCATAGCAAAGGAAAGCACTAAGAGTTAAGAGACAACTACAGACAAGAAAAATAATTACCAGCTATTCTTTGGAAAAAGGACTAATGTATAGAACATAGAAAGAACTCAAAAATACTGTATTCCACCTAATTTAAAGACCCAATTAAAAATGGGCATCCAAAATGAATAGACATTTCTTGGATGAAGAAGTAAAACAGCCAATAAATACATGAAAAAATGTTCAGCATCACTGAACATTCAAGAAAACCAAAGTACAACAACACTGAGATTCCATCTAGAAAGAATGGCTATCATGAAGAAATCAACCAACAATAAATGTTGGGAAGGCAGAATGTTGGGAGAAAGAAACCCTTCTCCATCTTTGGTGGTACTGTAAACTGATACAGCCACTATGGAAATCAGTATGGAGATTCCTCAAAAAGCTGAAAGTAGACATTCCATCTGACTTAGCTATCCTCCTTCTAGGTACCTTCCCAATAAAGTTAAAAGCATCATACCACAGTGATGTATGCATACCTATGTTTACAACATCTCGTCATAAAAGCTAAGTTTTGGAAACTACCTGAATATTAACAGATGAATGGATTTTTAAAATGTGGTGTACTACTCTGCTATAATGAAGGATAAACATGAGTCATTTGTAAGAAAATGGATGTACCTTGAGACCACAATGTTAAGCAAAACAACACAGAAACATAAGGTTAAATATTGCATGGTTTCTCTTACATGAAAAACTCAATACTGTATATATAAGGTCTGAAGTAAGACAGAAAAACAGAAAAAGAGAAAGGAAAAAAAAGGTATTATAATCTAGCACAGATGATGCATCTAAAAGTGTACCCTAACTTATTACAATTGTCTGATATGTGTTATAATTGTCTGTTTTATGTGTTCTTTGGCCTATTTGTCTGGCTTTCAATCTGTGTATATGATAATCAACTTTATAAGGTCTTATAAACACGTGAATGTGATGCTGGAAAAATAAAAAGGGAGTGGAGGAAAGGGGGAAAATGGAAGCTGAAAAGGATTTTATACAGGTAACAATTCCCTATAATGAGTGTAATCATTAAGTACTGAAAGCATGTACCAATAAAAGTCAAAAATACAAAAATGAAAATAAAAAAGACAACTAGTAAAGCACACTCCTGGGTGCATCAGGTTGGATCATGGAAGTGTGATCTTGAGTACCATATTCTGTCCCTGACCCCGTCCACTTTGCAGAGTTCCCTGGCTCTGATCCCCAGGCACAATAGACTAACTTTGTCCCACTGCACATTTCCACCATAATATGTACACCTTGGACCCAGCTGTCTGTGATCTAAAGCCTTGAAGGTAACCCTTCCTCTGTTAAGTAATTTGTATTGGTATGTGATGAAAAGCTGACTGATTCACTCAGCAAAGCAATCAATAATATGCCCAAAGTTACTTTTTATAATCTATCAATTTGAACCACCAATTCATGAAATTTAAACTTCCAGGGTGTAGCAAATCTGTGATTAAACTAATTAACATTTTATCCTCATATGAAGAACACATTTACTCTCTTTACATGAGATTATATTTATAAGATTTTTCTACAGACCATCTGCATAGTGTCTTCCAAAGCTCCATCTATTTTCTAGCATATTTCTTTTGCAAAAAATATCAATTGATGGTTCAGGAAATTTATTCACCACTAAGAAAACATTTTTCAGTTTAGAAACAACAACAAAAAAAAGAATAGTAGATGTCAACTAACTCTTGCTGCCTAGAACATGATTGATTTTGTTTGCAAACTATATGTTTGAAATCTAAATCATGTTCAGAGTTTTTCATTCATGATTGCAGATTGATAGTCTCTTTGAAAACATATTTATCTTTTCCAGCACCCTTCAAACACTAGAGACCTAACCAAGTTGCAAGAAGAATCTTTAATTACATCATTTTACTCTGATAATTGCTTTTCGTTCCCAGTGTTTAACCAGAAAAAATGAACTATAATTTTAAATTTCTGTTGACATTCACCATCAAATACTGTGTAAAACATGAACAAGGTGAGGAGTGAAGAGTCTGTTGCAATAAAAGAAAGTGTTACTTACATGGATAAAATGGTTACTACAAAGACATACAGAATGCATTAAATTACATTAATTTGCAAATAAGCTTAGAACCAAATCAGAGGTCCAATGTAGAAATGCTTCTATGGATCGCTGATGGGCAAGCTGAAGGGCAAACGCCACAGAGAGAATGGGAAGCCCCCTCTGAGTTCCTGGAGAGTTGTCAAGTGAGAATGCCAGCAGCATTTTGTGCCTAACTCCTAATTTGCTCAAAGAAAAAAAAAGTAAAATGCAGGTAGTTTTTGTAACTACCTAAACTACTTCATAATGTTGGCTACCTAGTCTGTTGTTGACATTGCTGTCTATAAGGCTATGTGGACTAAACAAAGTGGATATAGGAAGGATTCAAGGTTACCTTTGTCCTCCAGGTTCCAGCCTCATCCTTAGATTTCACTGTCAGACAATATAATAAACTATATAATTACCTTGCAAAACAAACTTTGAACATTAAGAATTAGTTTTTCTGCACTGTGTAGATTTAATTGACAACACTGGCTACAAACACACACAGTTAGCAGACTGAACTCACACACTGTTTGAATTCTTAAGGCACCAATCCCCTTACTTGTATTTCCAAATCTAATCCTTCTAATAGCACTAGTCTGGCTGGGTCTGAAGTGATCTCTAAGGTTCACATGTCAAAGGCCTGTGGTCCCTAGAGCAGCAGTGTTCAAAAGTGGGGTTTGGGGAAGTATGTCATGAGATATCCATCCATCCTCACTGACAGTCAAATCCATTGATGGATTTCTAAATTGATAACATCATTGACAGATGATGGAAACATGAGGAAGAGCCCTTATGGAGGAAACAGGTTCCCATGGGATGTTCTGGAAGGCTGAATTTTGTTTCTAGCCTTTCATCTCTTTTCTCTGTCTTCTTCCTGGCTGTCATGATTTGAGAAGTTTTTCTGCATCACACCTTATTTCCATGATGTTTCTGCCTCATCACAAGCCTAAAACCATTGTTCAGAGGACCTCTGAAATTGCCACCTATTTAAGTTGTTTTCCTCAGTGTTGATCACAGCAACAGAAAGTTGGCTAAACAACACTCTTAGGGGGTTTGGATTACAGTAACTTAATACTTAAAGCGAGAAACATTCTTGAGCTTATAGTATTTTCCAACTGTCACATGATATGTTAATCCTTAAAACAGATATGGTCCCTGACACCCTGGATACGTATGCCCATGGAAGAAGACTGACTAAACAACAAATTGTACAATAAAAATACTAATAAATGTCACAAAATACTTTAAGTTACTTAAGGGCACATGGATAATTCATTGAAAACACAGAATTAAAATAATTAATATTTATTAGGCACTTATATGCTGCTTTACTAAATGCATTACACAAACTAGGATACATAAACCTAAGAACAATTCTGAATTAAGTTTTACTGTTATCTGTATTCTTAGATAAGCCATCTGAAGCATCAAAAAATGTCCAGTGATTCTTTTCAAGATCTCATAGGTAGTAAGTGACAGGGTTGGAATCTGAGACCAGTGAGTCATATTCTGAGCCATGAACATGTGTAGACACGTTTTAAGCAAGTCACTTAGTTTCTCTTTGGGTTCAACTGAAATTTCCTCCTCTAAGTGTAGGGAACTATAAATTATATTTGGATACATGTGTGGAAAACTCCAGCGGGAAGATTCAATGGTTTATAAGTTGCCTTTCTGATCTATACTATTCAAAATTTCTGGAAATAAAAACTATAAGATTTTGTTACAAAACCACATTAATAAGCCAAATATGTCTAATATTAAATCTTAACAAAATTTAGTCTTATAAATTTTCAGTATCAAATTCAACCTTTTACTTTTTCAGGCTGTCAAGTATGAGTCTTTTTTATCAACAATTGTTGGATTTTTTTCCATATACTGGATACCTAAATCATTCAGTGCCTGGCCTTTCTCTCAGGAACACAAACTTGTGGTACCACTGCATTTGAGCCACTGAAGATTTTAAAAACACAGTTGTTTACATTTGGATTTAAAATATCCAAAGCTTATTTATCATTCATGACAGTGGCCATTGTTCTATGCCTAGCTTCTTTATTCTTTTAGTAATAGAAATTTCCAGAAAAAATATAATCTTATAAGAATCTAGATGCAGTATAAGGATGAATTTTGACAAATGTGTTCTCTTAAGAATAGTACTGAAGAGCAGCAAACCCCATCCAGCCATGCAATATTAGCACCTCATTCACAACCTGGTGGGACCCCACCCAGCATCCCCAATCAGCCAGAGACCTTCGGAAAGGTCACTCGAGGCCTGGTTGGACCCCACCCAGTGACCCCCAGTTTCTGGGGAGCTGCCTGTGCTCAGTGGCACAAGCCAAAGGCCCTCACAACAAGCCCCATCCATCTGTGGAACCTTGCTTGGAAACTGGTAGGGTCCCACACAGTGACCCCAAGCTGCTGCAGGGTTTGGTGTACCATGTGGCATAAACTAAAGGCCTGTATAGCATACTCCATCTAGCTGCTCAGCCTTGGTATGCCACTCAGAACATAGTACAGTCATGCCCAGCAACCTCAAGCATCTGGGGAGCTTCAGAGTACCATGTGGCCTGTGCTGAACACCCGCCCCGTGTACCCCCACATTTGAGGAGACTTCAAGTGCAACTAAGGATCTGGTAAGGCCTGACTAATGACCTTCACAAAACTGGGGAACTCCCTGCAATACAGACAGACATCCTCAACCCAGGAAGCAACTGAGACCTTGTATTCAGCTTTTTCAGGGAAATACAGGAAAATGATAAAACAAAAGAACAAAACGTGATCTCAAACCACCAACACAAAGCAAACAGGCCTAGGAGACATGGACATACAGTAAAATGTAAGACATATACTTAAAAATACAGAAATTATAGCAACTGAAGTAAAGAAACAACTCCATGAAGCTGTAAAGAAACTCAGATCAGAAATAACCTCCCAGAGAAAAAAAGAAATGATAAACACAACAAAAGAAATACTGAACACATCTAAAGAAGACATAGTTTTAAAAAAATTGAGGAGCACTGCAAAAAGATAAAAACCTTGAATGAACAATATAAAAAAAAAACAGCATTCATGAAACAGATTCAAAAAGATATCCAGGAAATCAAAAATTCCATTGAAAGCTGTCAAAACCACCTCAATAAAAGTGAAGATGGATTTTTACACCTCAAAGACAAGATTGCAGCTAATGAACAGGAAAAGAAAGATCTTTTAAAAATAACAAAGAAGCAGGAAATAACAATTCAACAGTTGCCTGATGATGCAAGGAAAACAATATAAGACTGATAGGTGTAAATGAAAAAGAAGGTGACAACACAAGTGCTATCAAAAGACTATTTACAGAAGTAATAGCTGAAAATTTTCTAAATATGGAAAAGGAAGCTGACATACAGATAAGCGTAGCATATCAAACTCCAGCATAACCATAACCAAAAAAACCTATACCCAGACATATAGGTATCAACATCACAGAAATTTAACATAACAATAGAATACTAAAAGCTGTCAGAGAAAAGAGACAGATCATCTACAAAGGCAAACACATCAGAATCACAGCAGACTTCTCAACACAAACAATGAACTCAAGAAGAGCATGGAGTGAAGTATTCCAATCCTAAAGGAAAATGACTTCCAACCCAGACTGATGTACCCTGCAAAACTGTCCTTCAAAAATGGATGGAGAAATAAGATACTTTCATGGCAAAGAACAGCTGAAGATCTTCCTGATCACCAAACCAACCCTGTGAAGAATACTGAAAGATATTCTAGATAAACATAAAAATAACTACAACTTCAAGAACACCAACAGAAAAAAAAAAGCAATGCAAACAATTAAATAGAGTGAAAAGGCAAAGAACCAGCAGCAGAAAGATAACATGACAAAAATAAGCAATATATATGACTTATAACTTTGAATATAAATGGCCTCAATTCACCAAAAAGGAACACTGACAGAATGGATCAAGAAACAATATTCAACCATATGCTGTATAAGAAACCTATCTAACTCAAAAGGAAATTCATAGACTGAAAATCAAAGTATGCAAAACAATACTTCATGCAATAGGAACCCCCAAAAAAGCAAGGTTAGCCATTCTGTTTACAGACAACGTGAACTTCAAACCAAGAATGATCAACAAAGATAAAAAAGGTCACTACATATTAGTTAGAGGAAAACTTCAAGAGGAAGAAATAACAATCTTAAATATATATGCACCAAATAAGGGGGCATCCAGCAATATAAAACAAATATTAATGGAAATGAAAAACTAAATAACCATAACAATTATAACAGGAGACCTTAACACCCCATTGACACAAAGAAACAGATTAACTAGACAGAAAATTAGCAAAGAAATGAAAGAACTGAATCAAACTTGTTAATACAGGCACTTAGTAGATGCGTACAGCATATTCCACCCGGAGCTTGGCCCAGGGAACCCCAGGTTGCTGGGAGCCACCGCATGTGAGTTGAAGACCTGCACAGCTGTGCAGCTGTAGGGCTTACTTTGCTCAGAACCTGGTAGCACCCCCCCCAGTGAGTCCCAAGAAGCCAGGGAGATTTGGTGTGCCATGTGGAATAAGCTGAAGGCCTGCCCAGTGTACTTCACATACCATTCAGCCTTAGTATGCCATTTGGAGTGTTCCACTCAACACCAGAATATGCATTCTTCTCAGCTGCATATGGGACATTCATTAAAATAGACCATACAATAACCCATAGAACATGCATAAGTAAATGCAAAAGAATTGAAATTATCCCATGTATATTATCGGATCACAGTGCCATGAAACTAGAAATTAATGCCAAAAGAAATTTCAAAAACTCCATAAACACATAGAAATTAAATAATATATACCTTAACAATGCATTACAGAAGAAATTAAAGAATCTCTACAAGCAAATGAAAATACAAATACAACTTACTGGAACCTGTGGGATGCAATGAAAGCAGTGCACAGAGGGAAATTTATTGCAGTGAGCTCCCACATCAGGAAAATAGAGTGAGCACAAATAAACAACCTGCTGCTACACTTCAAACTTCTAGAAAAAGAAAAGCAAGTCAAGTCCAAAGCCAAAAGAAGGGAGGAAATTAAAAAGATCAGAGCAGAAATTAATGCAATAGAGAATTAGAAAACAATACAAAGAATTAGTGAACTGAAGAGTTGGTTCTTTGAAAGAATTAATAAAATTGATAAGCCCCTAGTCAACTTTATTTTAAAAAGGAAAGAAAAAACTCACATTCATGCAATAAGGAATGAAAAGTGAGAAATCACTACAGATACTGTGGAAACAGAAGATCATCAATATCTACTTTGAAGACCTTTACTCTCATAGGCTTGATAACACAGAAGAAATGGACAGATACCTAGAAACATATGAATTAACAAAGCTGGATCAAGCAGATGTAACCCAATTTCATTAATGAAATTGATAATGAAATTAAAATTTTACCTTACCAACAAAGAAAAGCCCAGGTCCTGATGGATTCAGAGCTGAACTCTACAAGAAATTCAAAGAAGACTGAATTCCAGTACTCCTCAAACTCTTCAATGAAATTGAAAGGGAAGCAATTCTTCCTAAGTCATTTCTGGAATCAAGTATTACCTTGATACCAAAACCAGAGAAAGACCTAACAAAAAAGTTCTCTCAAAAAAGAGAACTACATGCCAATCTCCCTAATAAACATAGATGCAAAAATTCTCAATAAATTACTGGCAAACAGAATGCAGAAAATCATCCAGAAGATTATACATGATGACCAAGTGGGATTCATCCCAGCAATGCAGGGGTGGTTCAACACATGCACATCAAAAAATGTAATACACCATATCAATAAAGCCAAAATAAGAATCACATGATCATTTCAATAGATGCATAAAAAGCTTTGTATAAAGTCTAGCACTCATTCATGATAAGAACCATACAGAAAATCAGAATAGATGGTCTTTACCTCAATCTGGTAAAGCCATCTATGACAAACCAATAGCCAGCATCGTATTAAAACTAAATGTTTTTATGCTAAAACCAGGAACAAGAAATGTCCATTATCACCACTCTTATTCAATATAGTGTTGAAAATATTAGCCAGGGCAGTTAGACAAGAGAGAGAAAGAAAAGTAGTAAGTATAGGAAAAGAACAATTAAATTATCATTATTCACAGATGACATGATACTCTACATAGAAGACCCCTAAAAACATCATTAACAGCCTTCTAGTTATAATAACCTAGTAATGTAAAAGGTACAAAGTCAACACTCAAAACTCAATAGCATTCCTCTACACAAATAATAAACTCACTAAGAGACAAATGAGAGGAGCCATACCCTTCACAATAGTATCCAAAAAATGAAATACTTAGGAATCAGTTTAACAGAGAAAGAAAAAGATCTATTCAGGGAAAATGACAATACTCTGAAAAAAGAAATCAAAGAGGACCTCAGAAAAATGGAAAGATATTCCTTGTTCATGGATGGGAAGAACAAACATTGTGAAAATGGTAATGCTCCCGAAATTGTTATACAGGTTTAATGCAATGTCAACCAAAATATCACTAGCATATCTCACAGATCTAGAGAAATCACTCCTAAAATTCATCTGGAACTAGAAGAGACCTAGAATAGCAAAGGCAATTCTGGATAACAAACGCAAGGCAGGAGGCATCACAATCCCTGACTTGAAGTCATACTACAAAGCTACTGTGATAAAATCAACATGGTACTAGAATAATAACAGACCTGAAGAGCAATGGAATAGATTAGAAGGTACAAACACAATTACAAACACACTCAGCCACCTCATCTTTGATAAAGGGGTCAAACATGTTCACTGGAAGAAAGGCAGCCTCTTTAATAAATGATACCGGAAAAACTGGCATTCTGTATGCCAAAAACTAAAACTAGACCTATGCCTATCACCATGCACTAAACTAAAGTCAAAATGGATCAAAGATCTAAATATTAAAATAAAAACACTAAATCTGCTGGAAGACAAAGTAGGCAGAAATCTTGAAGACATAGGGGTTGGCAGAGAATTCATGAACAAAAATCAAATTGCATGGGAAATAATTCCCAGAATCAATAACTTGGATCTCATCTTATTAAAAAGTTTTTGCATGTCAAAAGAAATCTCCAACAGAGTGAAAAGAAAACCCACAAATTGGGAAAAAACCTTAGTCAACTGTCCCTCAGAAAACTTCTATCTTGAACACATAGATTTTTAAACATATTTTTAAATTTAATTTTTTAAACATAAAGAATTTTTAAAAAGAAAACAAGATATTATGGTAGCTGTTGCTGATTTCCTATCATCTTTTTTTGAACTCCAGTGATGTTTTTATTATTTGTTTTGATTGGTTTTGGTCTGTTTTGTATTATTTAATTTCAATAGGTGTGAAGGTATGGGCAGCTATTTTGAAGAGAACAAGAGACATTATAGTAGCCATTGTTGATTTTCCTATTGTCTGGTTTTGAAGGCCTGTAATGCTTTCATTCTTGATTAATTTTATACTATTTTGTCTTGTTTAAATTCACTTTGTGCGAAGATATGCCAACTATTTTAAAGAAAACAAGAGACATTATGGTAACCACTGTTGAGTTTCTATTGTCTTGTTTTGAAATACTGTGTTGCTTGCACTGGTTTGTTCTGATCTGCTTTGTTCTGTTTTTTTTTTTTTCGCTACTCTCTTTAAAATAAAAAAATTAAAAATAGTACAGAATTGCAGTTTCATATAAAATGATCAAGTCCTACATACTACAATATCAATTACATAGGAGATAGATGCATTGGTGCCTGCCTTTAAGGCCAGCACCTTGGGAAGCAGAGGCAGGAAGATTGTAAACTCAACCCCAGGCCGGGCAATTTAGTTAATTAAAGAAACCATGACTCAAAATTTTAAAAAAGACAGGAATGCAGCTCAGTGAAAGGCTTTGGATTCAATTCCCAGTACTGTGAAAAAAATTACATACAATGAACGTATGTAGATACATTTTAATCACTTAACTTTAGCTAATTCTTTATCAAAACTATAGTTTATAAATACACTGCAAATTGTATCTTTTTAGCATGACAAAATATAGTATTGTGAAGCATAGTATTTGTCAGCATTATTGTTGTTTATATGAGTAGGCTTAGACTAATTTATCATGTAAACAATGGCTATAAAACTCTAAGACAATCATGTGTGACCTCTCTATATGGTGGAACAAAGGTATTCCTTTAAACTTTGTGAGAAATATGTTCCTAATATGTGACATTATATGCAGCATTCCCAAATGCCTATGTATGTCATTGGCCAGTGAGAAAACACAGATGATAACAGTTCATGTTGATGTTTCCATAGCCAGTTCAGAGAATGCACACACAGAACAGTCATACAGGATTCAACTGCAAAATCACAGGTGAAAGGGAAATATCTGGCTCCTTACAAGGCCTCAGAGAAAATAACCTGATATGATAGAAGTTTTCATAATCACAAGGTCCTAATGAACTTTAAAAGAAATGACACATTATGAACTACCATGGCTTATTAAAATGATCTTCGGGGGAAATGATTAAACTTAGGGTAGATAAATGTTTATTGCTAACATTTCATGTTCTGTATCTTCCCAGGATACTCTGTGAACACTTTTATCCTTTAATCAAATATCTTCTTATGAAAATACAGTGTTTTAATATGTTGCAAATACTGATCTCTGGACATCATAATTAAATTTTGGTGGAATGAAATTATTCACCTGTTAGTTATGTGCAGATTTTAAATGGCACCATACATGCCATGTTCCAGCACATTGCAGCCGATAAACACGTAAGAGGTTGTTTAGTGCATATTGAAGAAACTGCATTTCAAAGACCTACTAATGTACTTCATAGTGCTCTCCCTGTTATGCTGATTATGACCAGCTTCACTCCATATCTGGCATCTTAACAGTCTGTAGTGTGTAAGTATCAGATCCTTTCTTCAGCTGCGGCAAGCTCCAGATTTCAAACGGATGGGGGTCAATTTGGAAGTGTCAGAGAAGAGTGGCGATCTTAATTTACATTGAAGGTAACAGTTCATTAAAACTAAGGTGAATGGTGATGTTCAGAGTGCTGTAATAGCTGATAAGCTGTTCTGTGTTATTACAGAGACTTCCTTTTTCGTTTAACTTTATTTTTTTCTTTTAATGCTTGTATTTGCAGTACATAATGTTTACCAGTCATACAAGCTTAAATACCATATGGTATCGTTTGAGTACAACAAAGTACAAACAAAAAGCATGATAAAAAGAGGACAAGAAAACAAGGGGACTGGTCTCTTGCAAATGGGAGGAAGTCCAGGATGCAGAGGATGAGGGGAAAGGGCCAAGCGAGGAACAGTAAGCGGATTAAGTTGTAACTCATGCAGAGGATTCCTTTCTTCCTCTTTGACAATGATAAATGGAGACCAGTGACCAACTGTCCACTATTGATACACACTAGTGTAGAGTGTAAATCCCTTTAGATAATCCTCATTTTACATATGAAAAACAAATTTCTATCAACTGAAACAAACCTAAACTCCTCATTTAGAGTATTTTATTAAACAGGAGTGCTTCCTAACCAGTCTCACGGACGCTCTTCAGCAGGGCCTCCTCAGTCACCTTTTGGACCCTCATGGCCTGCCAACTGCCCCTCACACACGCTGCTCTGAGTGTCCTCCAGCTGTGCACCATTTTTATGCATGAGAGTTTGCACTAACCTTAGCCTGGCTGCGCATCGCTTTCCTTGAGCCCCTCTGCTAACATTTAAAATGGAGTTCACACAGGAACAGCTTTCTAGTGTATGTGCTGCAGACAAAAGCACCAGACCGGCTGTCTGAGACATTCTCTGATGTCAGGCACTTTCTGTTTCTTCATATGTGTGTCACTTATCCAGTTTATAACTGTCAGAATGCACATAATGTATATCACTATGGGGTTCCATATCACTAACTAGTAAAATATATAAAACTAATATAATGAGTATCTTTCCTTACCTGAATATGACATATTTGAGAATAAAGGCCATTTTTATCCTTCATCTTCAAAAATTTGCCTTTTAGCAAAATAATGGGCAGATGGTAGGCACGAACTAGCTACAAACTGTTGCATTGTCATTGTTGCAAGATTATCAATTAAAATGATAAATGAAAAATGATTTTTGATAACTCTTTCCTGTTTTCATAAAATGTTACAATTTCTACGCTGCTTTAAATGATCCCTCTTTTTGATGCTTAAATAAGCCTATGTGGTAAACAAGACAGATAATGTACAAAAATCAGTAGCTTTGCTGTACAATAATAGTGAACTCACAGAGAAAGATACTAGAAAAACAATACCATTTACAATAACATCAAGAAAAATTAAATACTTAGGAATTAACCTAAGCAAAGAAGCAAAAGACCCCTGCAATAAGAACTATAGTATTCTGAAAGAAACCAAGGGAAACATCAGAAAATGGAAAGATATCCCATTTCTGGATAACCAGAATCAATATTATCAAATGACCATACTAAAGCTGATATATAGATTTAATGAAATCCAAATCAAAATACCAGCAGCCTTTCTCATAGAACTAGAAAGAAAATCCTAAAATTCACATGTAACTAGAAAAGAGCCAGAATAGAAAATGTGATTCTGGGCAAGAGCAAAGCAGGAGGCATCACAATCCCAGATTCCAAGTTACATTATGAAGCTATAGTAATAAAACAGCAAAATACTAGCACAAAAACAGACATGTGGATTGATGAAACAGAATAGAGTATACAAAAATAACCTTAGACACATTCAACCATCTAATCTTTGACAAAGGAATCAAATACACATACTGGAGAAAAAATAACCTCTTTAGAAAATGGTGCTGGGGAGGCCCTTCACCCCCAGGAAGTCTCCCAAAAAGCAGCATCTCGGCCTGTCTCTTTGGGACCCGAACCTATCGGACCCGTAGAGTGTCCTGGGCTGTTTGGATCGAAAGTCTCAGCAGACCTGCATCTGGGCGCGACTGTTTGGGACTGGTAGGCCCGCCCTTCATCCACAGGGAACTGCCTGGAGACCAGCATCTGGGCCAGGTCTGTTTGGGCCCATAGCCTCGCCCTTCATCCCCAGGAAGTCTCACAGAAAGCAGCACCGTGGACTGTCTCTTTGGGACCCGAACCTCTCGGACCCGCAGAGTGGCCCGGGCTGTTTGGATTGGGAATATTGTGGAGACTGGCATCTTGGCCAGGTCTGTTTGGGACCAGGAACTTTTCAGAAACCAACATTCTGGCCTGACTCTTTGGGACCTGTAGGCCCTTCCCTCACAGGGAACCTCCTGGAGACCTGCCTGGGACAAAACACAGTGGCCTGGCCTGCCTGAGATTCCACAGGCTCCAGGGTGGCCACACCCAGCATTCGCCTTACAACTTAGGGAGCCAGGAGCCCACAGAGGGGAGTTAGGACCCTGTGAGGAAGCCAAGAGCCTGTGGGGGAGCCAATGCCCCTCCAGGAACTGAGGGTGTAACAGGTAATTTGCCACACAAGCAGAGAAAGCTTTGGAACACTGCTCAAAGTAAGGAAATACAGAAAAATGACAAAAGGAGAGACAAAAAGACAGGCTCAAAGCCCTAGCCCTCCCCAAGAAAGCTTAGAAGCTGTGCACATAGAAGAAAAAAGAAGCCATACACCTGAAATGTCTGAAATGATATCAAATGAAATAAATATGCAAATAGGGAAAGCTATGGAGAAATTCAAATCAGAAATACTTGCCCAGGTAAAAGAAGAATTGATAAAAACAGTGAAAGAAATAGTGAACGCATCTAGTGAAAACACAGCTAAAAAATTAGAGGAAAAAGCAAACAGATAGAATCCCTCAAAGAACAATATAAGAAATGAACAGAATGCATAAAGCAGATTCAAAGAGATATACAGGAAATGAAAAATTCTATTGAAAGCTGTAAAAACCGCCTGAATGAAAGTGAAGACAGAATTTCAGACCTCGAAGATAAGATTGCAGAGAGTGAGCAAGAAAGACAAGATCTTTTAAAAATAACAAAGAATCAGGAAATAACAATTCAACACCTGCAAGATGATGCAAAGAAAAATAACATAAGATTAATAGGGATAAATGAAAAAGAAGGGGACAGCCCAAATGATATCAAGAGGATATTTACAGAAGTAATAGCTGAAAACTTCCCAAACATGAGAAGAGAAACAG
>PVJX010042114.1:0-14330 GCA_004027295.1 Dolichotis patagonum
TTAAAGGGCAAATGTATTTTTTTATCTATTGAAATTATGATATTCCCAGGTTATAGTATGTGAAAAATTTTCATAAAAATTGACTTTTACGACTAGAATAGAAAATTTGACCCCAGGTGGCAAAATCAATTCAGATTCCTTTTGACATTTTCTAACCTTGGAATTTCTCTACGAGCGAGTCGCTGTATCGAGATGATATCCTTGGATGTTAATTATTTCAAGTGCTTTCCACTGGGAAAAAAAGTAAATGTCACTTGTGACAGTTCAGAAGGAAGTCAAGGATTTTCCTCCACTCGTGTGTCAGAAAAGGGGGGCCAGGAAGACCAACCAGAAGTGCACAGGCCTCTAACACCACTGAGGGGCCACAGGGCCACTCCCAGATGACTCGCAGTGGCCTCCCTCGGCCGCCTCAGCCCGGGCGCCTCCCTGGCGGGCTGGCGGCCCCTCTCACCGGTTCCTTCACGGGGCGTCCACCTGAGCACGAGCTGAAACGACGCCCTATGGTGGGAAGTGCATTTTACTGCTCGCCATCCAGGAACCACATGGAAATTTAAAATGCGCCTGTCATGTCAGTACTTTTACAAAAGGTGATTAACCCAAGTCACTCTCTGTACTACTTATTTTAATGTGATCTATTATTTTTATCATATCTTTTGGATCAGGAATTGAACTCAGGACCTCATGCTTGCCAGGCAGGCGCTATATTGCTGAGCTAACTCCCCAGCCGTATTTTTATCTTATGATTTGAAAGACAGAGTGTGGTATGCATCAGATCGTGGCTGGCAACAGGCTCTCCCCCAGCATCCCCTCTGGATCCCCCGGAACACCCTCCCTGAGGCTCTGACCCCCGGTGGCCTTGTGCGCCACAAAGAATTCACAAAAGAGACGGCTGCAGCCTGGAGCAGAGAGGAGGCGGGCAGTCTGCCTCAGTTCCCCCAGAGCTGGCCAGCGCTCACGAAGTGTCCAACCTGTGCCACCCTGCAACAGGGCTGTCATGCCAGCCACACACTGCTGCCTCCCTCTGCACGGGCAGCCCGGGCCCAACCACCCTCACCCAGAAGAGGGTCCCCCCACCCTAAGACCCTGGGAGAATGCACGGAGATAACACACGTGTAGAGGGCTGGAACAGCGCCTGAGTCCAAGAGGTGCTTGGAACGAAATGTCTGTTTCTCCCTCGTAAAACGCGTGTGACCTTGGGCAAGTGATTCCCTAGGCGAAGGTCCTCACATGTAAACTTGGGCAGAAAACAAAGAGAATTGGGGTGCAGCTCAAATGTGACAACAAACTCTGAGTTCTCGATGAGTCTTTGCACCACTGGACCCCAAAACCATCAGTTTCCCTCAGCCCCTCAGCCTCTGTGTCTGCCTAGTCAGGATGGGAAATGTATAGTGTCCAATGGGCTTAATGTGAATTATCAATATCATGAAGACTGTGAGTCATGATTAAGTTTCAATATGAGAATAATGTATATTTTTAAAAGGTGATCATCTTCTCTTCTGATTTTTATTTTTATTTTTTTACTTTTTGAGACAAGGTCTCACTATGCAGTCCAGGCTGGCCTTGAGCTCACTTTATAGCCCAGGCTGATCTCAAACACATGAGGATCCTGCTGCCTCAGCCTCCTGAATGCTGGGATTACAGGCATGCACCATCACACCAGGCTGCAGTCCAGGCTTTTCTTGAGTTTACTACATAGCTTAGGCTGGCTCAAATTCACAAAGATCCTCTTGCGTCAGCCTCCCGAGTGCTGGAATCATGGGCATGCGCTACCATGCCTGGCTTTCATTTCATTTCTTAGCACACATTACGGGAGCGCTTCACAGGCTCCCGGGCACCATGCTAGGCAGGGATACAGGCCTGCATAGGAGCCAGCCCCCTCCTTGAGGGGCTCAGAGTCTAGAAAAGACGATGTGCCAGTGACAACCCAGTACCCCAAGGAGCGATGGGTGTCACCCAGGAGAAAGACCCTGGGTCCAACCAGCATCTTGTGATGACTCCTTGGGCTCGAGGTGGAGAGTGTAGACTGCTGAGCAAGTGTGCCAGCCAGACTGGGTGGGATGGGGCTGGAGAGGACAGAAGTCCAGACTGGTCAGGGCTAAAGGTGGGGCTTCCTCTCTCCAGGGAGGACACACGTGTCTGGATGCTTCGGGAGGAAAACAGCTACCTGGTGGAGAAGCACTGACGTGCACGAAGTGGAGGTTCGGACACCTCCCAGGCCAGGGAGGCAGCCCTCATCTTGCCCAGTGCAGTGCAAGTCACCGGTGTGCTTCCCGCGGTCCCTGCGGGGAACCAGCTTAGCTCAGGCCCTCGAGTTCCGCCAGCCCGGTGAGGGGAGATCACAACAGAAGCAAGGACCGCGCAGCCTGCTCTGCAGACTGAGGAGGGCTGAGGCCACTTCCCCACTGTTACTGGTTGAATCCGGCTCACCCCAAATCTCTACACTGAGGTCCTAACCCCTCAGACCCACGATGCGACCTTTTTCAGAGACGGACCCTTCACCCAGGGTCACGGAAACCATCTAAGAGTCCGAGGTTTTCCATAACATGTTGATGGATTTCAAAAACCAAAATGCACTAGACTCCAATGTAATTCAAACTCTAAGTACAGATGGGATCCTACTAATCTACTAAGTCCTTGTTTTCAAGGTTTAACTTTCTAAAGTTGCAGTTACCTGAGGTCAACCACAGTCTGAAAATGTTACATATAAAATTCCATAAATAAATAATTTCGCATTGACATAATTTCTAGGACACACATCATTATAAAGGTGGCATATGATGGTCAGTGGTGATCATTAATCTTCTGCACGACACTGTTGAATAGAGTGCACAAGAGGGCCTGGCCTGGCCCACTCAAGGTCTTGGACTGGATTCCCGTGGACAGGCAGAGGCCGCTGCACTGTAACAACTGACACAGAAATGCAGCTTCCAGCTGAGAAGGGAGGCAAAACTGCAGCAGTCACCTCGGAACTTGGTTTAAAACACATGAAATCTTTAGAGAAGAGTCGGGAGCGATGGTGGGAGCCGGAGGCCAGCACCTCCACACTCGCCCTCAGGAAGCGCGGTCTCTCCTGTGCTTTCTTGGCTCCCAGCAAGGTCAGCCTGACGGATGGGGCTGCTGCGGAGGTGTCGGATCCTGGCAGCAGCTCGGGCCCCATCCGGGATTAACGCTGAGCGCACTTGGAGGAGGCAGCCGGGGAGGAGGCAGCCACTGAGGCTCTGGGGCCACTGCTCATCTCCTGCTGCTCTTCCCCAGCTCAGCTTCCTGGCTGCTGTGAGTCCTGGCCCTGCACTGCCAGACCCACCTGCCCTGATGTCCTGGCCTGGTGTCAGCTGACTGTGACACTTTGGGCAAAAATAATCTTCTTCTTCTTTTAGTCGTTGATGTCAGCTATTTAGTCCCAGCGGTGAGAAGCTGAGTAACCATTCCCTCATTCATGCACACAGAATTTCAGAACGATCAGTTTCCACTGCCATTTGAGGTGTGCATCTCCAGTGTATGAGCTGAGACATGGCCACTGCGGTCCAGTGTGCTAAGGTGACATTCCCCTGGGCACCACGGCCTCGAGGAATCTCTCAGCATGGGAGACCAAACAAAGTTATCATTTAACAACTGACCCGCCATCTTCCACTGCGCAAAGACAGAGAGAGACAGAGGATGGGGCCCTAATCCAGTACAACCAGCGCCCTTTAAAAAGGAGACAAAGGACCATACACACATACACACCTGCACACAGATACACACACACACACACACACACACACACACACATCGGGAGAACACCATGGGAGGCCCAGGTGGGGACTGGGCCATCTTTCTCCAAATCAGCTGGCAGCAAAGATGCTCGGCGAACAGCAGACATCAGAGGGGCCAGGAGCAGCTACCCCGCACGCCGAAGGGAACCAGGCCTGCCCACATGCGGATCCCAGTCAGCCTCGAAGACTGAGACAACAGGGTGAGCTGGAGCCGCTAGCTCTGCTTTGCTTGGTTTCGGCAGCCCACGCCCCGCGGCACCCGGCACCCCTTAGGTCACGGAGGAGTCACCGTCTTTCTCCCCGTGCTCCATGGGCTCTCGAACTGGGCCCGGCTAGGGTCTGGCCTTGGGCCTCAGTAGGTGCTGACAGTGAGTGACTGAACAGGACCCTGCAGGGGCCACCAGCAGGCTCTGCTGGACAGTCGGCCGGCACGGGGAGGGCCCTCCTCCGTCACTCTGTCGCCTGCCCCGCTGTCACGGGCAGGCTCCGCAGCTCCTCCTTCCCAGGAGCAGAGAGGACGGGAATGGACCCTCACTGCATCCCAGACAAGTGCACAGTGGGCCTCACGGCAGGGCTCGGCCACTCCTGCCGGCCTCCCGGAGCGGGTCCTCACTACAACCACAAAACCACAGAATGTCTCAGCTGAAAAGCACTCTTGGGAAACAGTCTGTCTTTTGAAAGTAATTCTATTTTTTAAAATGTTGGTGCTGGGCCGGGGATTTAGCTCAGCGGTTCAAGTGCTTGCCTGGTAAGCACAGTGGTGAGTTTGATTCCCAGTTCAAAAAAAAAAAAACACGTTGGTGCTAAGTAGCAAACCTACAAGACAGCAATTCTTAATTACAAATCACAATTTCAGCCAGGAATGGTGGCTCACTCCTGTAATCCCAGCCCTCGGGAGGCTGAGGCAGAAAGATTGCTGAGCATTTGAGAGCAGCCTGGGCTATAAAGTGAGCCCAAGAGCATAGCAAGACTCTATCTCAAAAATACCACCCCCTCAAATGACAGTTTGTTTTGGCCTTGGGTAACTCTGTATCTGCCATGCTGAGCATTCGGGAGCAATGGTTTTATTTCATCTTCTTTTTTGTTGGTTTTGCTGCCAGTGTGGTCCCTGCACTGCCTGTCGCTAGCACTGTGGAGGATGCTGACTTTGGAGGAGCTCTGTGGGCCCCTCAGAGTCGTCGTTCCACGGGTCAGAAGAGCAGGGAGCACAGGGCAGGAAGGGGAGGACGAGGCCCGATGACTTGCCTTTGGGGGACATGCAGCTGGCTCCTGTACCAGAAAGGATGCAGCCCATTTCTCTGGGTCCCCTCCGTCCTACGCTGGGCCACGGAGGCTGAAGACACCAGCGGGGTGAGTGGGTTTATGACAGGAGAGCGGAGAGGCCCGATCCTCGCACGGGCCTTCTGGAGGCCTGGGTTGGGACTGGGAAGGCGTTTCTCCGACCAGCGCCCCTGACCCCGAAGGCCGAGACCTCAGAGAGCCTCTGGGGTCCCGCGGGAAGGGGAAGTGGCCAGTGAGGCCAGGGGTGCTGGACCCTTGAAATCCACACAGGGGCTGCTGGGGCAGCTCTGAAATGTTCTGTTAGAATGTCGGGGTTTCCCATGAGACTTTATTTCTGAAAAGGATTTTATTTCTGAGAAACGAGTTGGGAAGCCCACAGCCCTTTGAACATAAAACAAATTAGAGTCAGTGAGAGCACAGGGCTAAGGGCACCTGCAACCTGCGACAGAGGCGGCAAGGACTTCCCTGGATATCCTGGCTCTCTGCGGGGTGGGGAAGGTGGCTGCAACGTGTCCACCGGGAAATCATTGGTGAAATTTTCCAGCCGGAAGGGACAGGATGGCTAAAGAATCTGCTTAGGAGGCACAGTCTGTGTGTGCAGACACATTCCAGAGCCCTCCTGACTTGTCTCCTTTCATCTAACGATTTGATTTATAAAAGAATCATTTTTCCATTGAGCCACAGCTTTCGATGTTCCTGTTTTCTGCTAGGTTCTGTGGAACACTGCGGGGCAGAGCCCGAGCCCGAGCCCTCGGTGCCCGGCCACCCTCTTAGTGTAGACAGCTTTGCACTCGTGTTCACACGTGCCTTATTCCCATGCCTGGGTTCTTAATAAATATCCACCGAATCATCGGTCGTTAGACCTACAGGCTGTTACCCCTACTGCAACTGACGCCTGCTCCTCTCCCTTCCCACGCTCAGCCAAGCGTCAGGAATCGAGAAACACTCCACTCGTTAATCCCCACGCTGCGCGTTCATTAATGGCCGTCCGCCACGTGGATGGATGGTACAATGCCCATCGAAGTCAGTCCTCAGAGGAGCCGCGGTGATTTTCCAGACGGAACAGGTTTCTCTCCCCATGCTCCTCTCCAAGGATGCAGAGATTCTGTTTCCACCGCGGCATCGTCCGCTCCTTGTCCACAGCAATCACCCTCGCCTGTCCCTTCGCGCTCCCACGCTGCCTCCTGAGCGTCCAGAGCAGGAGAACCACGCCTTCTTTCTTTGCGTGTTCTCTGGTCACTAAATGCAGCCTCGATTCTTGAACATTGCATGATTCTTGATAAAGAAGGCAACAAATAAAATTGCCTTTGAAAACGGAGCTCCGGAAACAAATGGGTAACGCACCCCCACTTACAAGAGGGAAGCGTCTGCCCCTCAAGCCGCTGCCCTGCACTTCCTGTGCTGTGTGCAGAGTGCCCATCCTCCGCTAGACCGTCCCTCTGTGGGTCTGGCTGCTCTGCCTTTGGCCCCATCTATCCACCAAGGATGCCTGAGCCAGCCAAGCAAGCGCAGAGATAAACTATTCTGCTAAAGGAAGTCATGTTACTATTACAAGTCTGCGTGTTGTAAATGAAACGATTAAAGTTCTAGAAGCAAATCCAGGTGCACAGCCATAGAAGGTTAATACAAATGAGGCCTATTCTACGTCAAGACATCAGTAAATATCAATATTTTACAGGGTGTTGTCATTGCTAGTTTTGTTTATTTTCATTTTCTGTACCTTACATGTAAGAAAGAAACACACAAATGTTTTCAGTAAGGAAAAGCAACTCTCACTATTATAACGGAAGTAGCCTAGAAATTTCTGCAACGTTCTGTTTCAGTATTTAATTCAGCCCAAGGTAGCAGGCTACATTGAAACATTATCATAAATGCATAAAATAGAAGACAGGGTTTAAATGACAGCATGTCAGGGATGGAGTCATAACCTGGCCTCTTTCACAGACTCCTGCCTCTACCGTTTCTCTGGGTTGAGTCTATTTCATATATTAAAAATTATTGTCTCACTCATTAGAGACATTTTTCCAAAGCTGAAAATTTAAAATTCTTAATACATTATGTATGTGCATGTGTTTACACAAAAAATAAAGACAGGCTCATGGTCCACGGAAGCAAAATCCAACTTTTTGAAAGTTGTGGTGGTCTCCCATGTACCGACCTGCACATAATTCACTGACACAACGTGATCTGCATTAAGGAACAATCATTTTCTGTCATGTTGATGTCTGGAAAATCTCAGGAGCAATTCACCCCCAGTTAGCCATGTTTGCTGCTCTGAAAGAGAGAGACAGTTTTTCTCTGCAGTAGCTCTAAATCTGTGTTTGCTTTGGACGTGGCTGGCATCACGCTAGCCAGACTGGGAGAGCAGCCTGACTCCGGCCTCGTCAGAGGAGCCCTGTGGGACTGACTGTCCCACCCCAGGCCGAAGAGACTGTTGCCCGCACAGGCAAGGCACGGAAGTAAAGATCAGGCCGGGCAGACACACCAAGGACAGAGGGCAGAGATTCCCCGCTCCAGGTTCCACCCAGGCCGGCCACACACACCCGGCCCCCTTGGCAGCTCTCCCTTCTTCGCGGCTGTCCATCTAAGTGCCCCCCGATGCCCTGCGTGCCAAAGAGCTACTCGATTATTCCAAACACAAAGACGATTTCGAAAAGTAAGCACAGAATTCCAAAACAGGAAGTTAAATGTTCTCCGTCACTGTGGCCGGAAGTGGCCCACTTAACATGGATTTGCAGCTATGAAAAGAACCGTTTGGGGGTTCAGATGCTCACGAGAGCTCATCTGGAGTTCTGTGTCTTCCCCACACAATGCTGAAGTCCAGGGGGGCCTCTGGACCACGCTCGGTGCCGAAGGTTTCTGCCCACCCTGGAACCCCAGCCCCACTGCCCTGGAGGGAACCAGTGAGGAAGGCAGAGCCCTGGAGTGTGGGATGCAAGACTGGGGAGCGCCACGCATGCTGTGCTGCCACCACCACTGGTCACCCACGACCAGGGCAGCCTGGAGATGGTGAAGCGGGCTCTGCCCAGGCTGGTGATGTCATTGCCAATGTCTGTCCCCGGAACGGTGAGGGATCACTGCTGAAGAGCAGCGCTGTGCCATGACAGCCGCGTGGACGGAGCCTCCCCTCCCGTTACTGCTCCTCTCCCCGCCTCCAGCTGCCCGGCCCAGCTATACCCAGGACAGGCAGCTGAGCTTCAGCCAGCTCGGACAAGGGCAGAGGCCCATGCTGTCCAGGCCTGGACACTCTGCTCGCCACTCTGTGCACTGTGGTCCAGGCCCGTGCTGCTGGCCATTACACTCCCAGCTCCCCAGGACACCTGCCTGGCCCCTCCCACGGAGGGCTGATGGAGGTCTGCTCCAGCCAGGACTGGGGAGCCACTGGCCTCAAGGACCCTCCACGCCCACCTGTGAAAGTGCTGGAGGCAGGGAGGCCCCGGTGCTGCTCCAGGTGCCAGAGGGAGGCGGGCACAGGGTACCCAGCATCCACCGGCTCCCCTGCAGCACCCCCACACACACTGAGAGCCAATGCTTCAGAAGCCAAGGCGGCCGCCTCCATCAGGAGCCCTGGGACGGGCTGTCAGGCCACATGAAAAGCATTCTCCTCAAGCCTAACATTTTAATGCACTGTTTACACACGGAAGCAGAAGGGGTTGCATAATTAATAGAGACAGAAAACTGAGAGACAGAGCACAGAGTGCCTTTTAGAGGGGAGAAAAATGAAAGACTCAAAGGAGGAAGGCCACCTCCGAGTTTCCTGTGCGTCTACACAGCCCACTGGATCCTACCCTTTCCCTGGCCACGGTGCACCCTGAATTGGGTTTCCTGAGCAACGCCCTTCAAGGGTGCCCGGCACAGGCCAGGCAAGCTGCCACACTCCCCAGGACAATGGGGTGTCCCTGTGGCGAGAGATGGGGGTCAGCTCTGCAGGGAGTTGGCACCACAGCCGCCTGGCAGGAATTCCCGGGCATGGCGTCAGCTGGGGTGGGGGTGGGGCCCACCAGGTGGCAGCAGCCTGGCACATGGCCTCCTGTGTCTCGGTGACAGGCGAAGGGGAGCGGAGCCGTGCAGGCAGGCGAGGGGGAGCGCGGCTGGTGAATCACCCTCAGGCAGAATCATATTGCTTTATGCAGATGAGTTCATAACAGTTCCTCCAATTTGGCTTTTATAGAAAAAAGTGCCAGCTCGCGCGCTGTGTCAACAGCTACCCGAGGGCCTACCACTTCACAACGCTAGTGTATTACTATTTAAAGACAAGCTTTTAGCTGAACATCAGTGCTGCCTTCAAGTTTAATTACCGCCCTCCCCACGGGGCCCAATGAGCCATGGACTCCTCCCGAGGGGCCTCGCGGGGGTGATCCTTAACTAAGTCAGCAGATACGAACCCAGCGCCTCCTAAAGCGCCCTCCTCAGGTTTCCTGCTCAGCCAGAGCCTGCGGGTGACGGTGGACATGGTCGGTGTGATTGGTTTTCACTGGGAAATGAGCCAGAAGACCTACATGTGTGAACTGCATGCTGGAACATGCACATACGTGGCATTTGTGCTTCTTCTTCTGAACTAGCAGGGAAAGGGCTCAATAGCTAAAGCAAGCTTTGGACCCCACTTCTAGTATTACTAAAGCACTTGCTCAGTCCCGCCCCCGAAGGAAGGCCGGCTGCTTTGATTCTTTCTGTTTCCCCAGCAGCGAGGGCTGCACCCTCAAGGCCACGGTCTCAGCTTCTCCACCTCCTGCACAGTGTCACTGTCACAGAGCCCTTCCCTCCAAGGGAGCCCGAAGCAGGTGCAACATTGAGATGCATCATTTTCTTTTAGAAAACAGGGTTACCATGTTAAGAGCAGGACATGTTGAAATTTTATCTGATTGTCAAATTAAAAATCTACTGCATTTTCTGGAATAGGGTGGACATAAAAGCTGCCATTTATTTTACTGTTCTGAAATGGTCTAAAAGGCATAGGTCCAATGTACAGCTAACACAAGTTCAGCAGTCCGTGTTTAAGGTGCTAACTAGGAGTGGAGTAACCAAGGTAGTAAAGTTGGGTTCTGGGAAAGTCGTGTTTCTCTCATGTCACCTGCCTTGAGATGCACAAACTGCTGGGCTGCATGATGACCGAGCTACTGCTATGAAGGGAACATTTGTGACCTCTGAGGTCCCTAAACACAAACGAAAACCAAGCTCCTGCCAGCCCATGCTGAGTCAGATCAGTTTCCTGGTCATTAACCACACTGCGGTCACCGTGTGATGGGGCACAATTTGGGTGTGGAGAAGCTCAGGTCCAGGCCTGCCAACTTGTTTATGTGGTGTGACTTTGAGGGATGGGTCCTGTTGTGGTTTGTGTTTGGCTGTCCCCCCAAAGCCTTATGTGGTCATGGGGCATAGACTTTTCAGAGGTAGTTGAATCTAGAGTTTGTGACTGGTTCACTGTCTAGTGCTGGGATTAGGAGTGTGAGTGCTACACCTGCCTGGGACGGGCAGCCTGCTTACCATGGAAGGGAGGAAAAGAGGCCTGCACCTTCCTTTTGTTCTTGTAGCTTTTGCTGTCTTCCACCACCATGAATGGTTGCCTCTCTGCCCCACCATCCCACCTTGGAACTAGTGGCTTACAGGACTGAAACCTCCACAAACTGGGAGCTAAATACACCTTTCTTTCCTTAATTTTGGGCGTTAGGTATTTTGTCTCAGCAATGGGGGAAAGCAAAGGACAAGTTCCCCTACTCTGTTTTCCTCCTTGTCTAACAAAAGGACAGGTGTTGAGTGTTGGTGCCTGTAGCCCTCAGTGGAACAAGGGCCTGGGTGGGTGGCAGCCGTGGGTCAGTGGCCAGGGAGGTGACTCCAATAATGACAGACATGCAAGGTGACTACAGGTGGCACCCTGTCCATATCCATTCCATGCCCAAATATAAAAATTCACAGGGTTCTGCTGACAACTCTGACATTTTGCCCAGTCTTTGCAAATCCCTTTGTACATGAAAATTATTTGTACATCAAAGTTGCCACTAAGTGACTCCATCCTTGCCACCCTTCCTTAGGAAGGCCCCGCCCCCAACAGTCCTTTCTCATGCTATTGGACCCAGGTTCCTGCACAGTTCTAGTGGCCAAGGATGCAGGGGATTCATCTACACCCCAAAGGCCTGGGATGGGCTGGTCTGTCGAGGACAGCACACGAGGTCTCACCCCCAGCCCAAAACACCCTGGAAGCTGCCTGAGTCATCACCCCAAGGAGCCACCATCGCTGAGGAAAGCCCCTGAGTAGGACTCAGACACAACAAAACTGTTCTCCCCTAAAAGGAGCTGGGCATGCTGCCCCGTGCCACTGCTGCACGTCCAAGCCCCAACATCCAGGCCCTGGCCATGGGGCGCACATGGGGAGCACCCTGATGGCCCACGCTCCCACCTCAGGGCTTGTTTAGGCCTCCGGCAAGAGGGTCCTGCTGGCCAGCACCCCACCTGCAAGAAGCCCTGCTGGGGCTGCTTCCGAAGTTCAGAAGCAGTGACTTTCTGAGCCCAAACCAACGGGGCTCCAGGAGTCAGTGCCACACGAGGTCACGAGACTGTTGCCTATGCAGGGCTTCTTATGGGGGGGAGCTACACAAGGATTCTGGAGCCCCTGGTGTCAGGCTCTGCCGCCGTGGTCCTGTTCTTGGAAAAGCATGGCAAACCAGGTGCTCCCCCAGCATTCCTGCTGCAACGGAATGGCCAATACCACGGAACGAGGAAGCGTGGCCTGTGGGCGGCCATTAACGCACCAGGACCTCACCCACAAGGGGGTCAGCGACCTTGGCTGAGGATTTGAGGTCAAAGGGATCTCTTCACTCTCTGTGCCCTCAGGATGCAGGAGAAAGGGGCCACGGCAGAAGCAGACACTGGGCCTCAACACTCTCCAGACCTGCCAGTGCCACGGCAAACGCTTTTCTGTGGTTTATGAACCACCCAGACTCAGCCGTTGTTACAGCAGCACAAACGAGGCTCCACAACCCTGAGGCTCCAGGAATAGCCCAGGGCAGGGGGACGCTCCAACGAGGGGCGGCCAGGAGACTCACAGCCCGCCACCCCCAGGCTCAGGGCCGGGAAGAGCGTGCATTAGCACACGGCGTTCCTCAGCCCTGTCCCACAGAAAAACCCCACCTCCTGCCCATCCACCTCCCAGCGGTGTGGCAGCTTCTAGAGCTTCTAGAGCCCCCTCCCTGGGCTAGAGATGCTGTATCGTCTCCATCTTCTCCATCTTGGCCGGCCACTGCCAAAGACTAACCGCTCCTCCCTTTCCATCCAAGCCAGATCTCAAGCGTGTGGATGCCTCATCCAGCTGAGTGAGTCTGGCGGGGACCCGCTCTCTCTTTCTGTATCTAGAGGAATTGGCACTTAGGTGGTCTTCACGCACCTCTAAACTCATGTTTATGCACTGACTTCACCATGCATTGTGCTGCACATATGGTTCTGAGATCATTCTTCTAGGCAGCGCTGTTTGAAAGCTCTGTGCGCATGGCGTTTGGTGGGCATTCTTCCCTACGCTTGACGGAGCACTGCAGCGGTGGTGGTGGTAAAAGGTTACAGATCCTCTGGAAAGAGCTTTCCGATTTTCTTAGAGCAAGATTAGGACGCAAATCCAACCCGGAAATTGGACCATCACTAAGGATCTTTGTTTATCTGATTACCACTCAAAACCATCTGCACTTAATTGCAAGACAACGAATCATTTAACAATCAGTGAGGATTAAAGGACAAAGCCTCTTAGGAGCACTTTCTGTGGGTGAAATTTAAAAACAAAAGAAGAAAGAGCGCTTGGGCGAAGGCCACATTTCTCCCTGGGTTTTCAAAAGCTGCTAAGTGTTTTGGTCTATATGTCTGGGGGCGCTGGGGGGAGAGTACTGGAGATTTCCTGTCTCGAGGGGCCTGTGCCCCAGCAGGAGGGGAAGGCTGGGACCCTAGAGACAGGACACTCGGGCAACACATTGGGCATTTCTTGGATGTCATGATGAGCAGCGGTCTCCTGGACACTTCTGATGCAGGACACCAGGGCAGGCATCACTCCATGTTAAGGCACATCCTGAGCTGGACATGGTGGCCCACAAAATCACAGTCTCGTCATTCTGGGAGGTTGAAGCTGGAGGATTGCAAGTTTGAGCCCCATTTGGACAAGTTAGTGACTTAGTGAGACTGTGGCTCAAAATAAAAGATACACGAGGATAGAAGATGAAGCTCAGTGCAAAGGCCCTGAATGCAGTCATTCAGTCCCCAGCAACACACACGCACACGCACACATACACACACGTGCACGCATGCGTGCGCTTCCTCCACTTCAGCCAGCACGATGAGGTGGGTTCCTAGCAGTGCCTGTATGGGTGGGCGTCTGCTGTTGCTAAGCAGAGAAGGAAGGTTCTTGCTGAATCCTTAGATGAGGCGCCCCTACCATCTAACCACATAGGACTGCATTCGTTTCACAAAACAAAGTAGGTATCCCTCTAGTTTTACATTCCTGTTGTTCTTCTTCTTAAATGTTACAATAATACATATGAAAAGGTGAGCTGTGTCCCTTCTGTGTGACCCCTGTTTTACACGTGGCCTGCCTGGCTCAAGACAGTGCCTCTTTGCTCAGCACAGCCTCTGGAGCCAAAAGGTTGGATACCCACCTGCAGTCTGGGGACTTGTGGCTTCGTGTCACACACGTGCTCTTGGGCACGTGCATGGGGACTGTGTCTTTACAAGCTCTGGTGAGCGGTGTAAGCACAGTAGCCTGTGTGACACAAGCGTCCAGGAAGCCTGAGGTGAGCTAAGGCCCCTCCTCCCTGCACGCTGAGAAACTCCCCATCACACAAACATTAATATCTCTGCAAAAACATTCGCCAGCCCTTGCTGTCCCTGTGGCAGGATCACTAAAACACTGTTAATCTCACTGACAGAGCACACGCTCCTGTTGGCCAGGTCCGTTTCTGGGACTGGGAGTGGGGTGTGTCCCTAAGCAGAGAAGCCATCTGCAAGTGGACAGTGGGGTGACTTGGTCTCACTGGTAACAGGAAGGAAGTGTTGATGACACTCTTCGTAGCACCCTAGGACCTACAGGACATCACTTGTCTATGTTTAATTTTAAGAGGCAGTCTGCATTCTCTTTCCACACTATGAATCTTTTAAATGGATTTTGGCCAAGTTTTCGTTGCTTTTCACAGAGCATCCTGCTGACTTTATCCCCTCTGGAAGTCACTTGAAGCCTTGAGTGTTTTTGACAGTGCATGGAGCAATGCCCTTCACTGGGGACACCAGGAAGGAGCGGATTTATGAGTCCATGTGTGGATCTGATAA